>CAUYSK010069462.1:0-10583 GCA_963575035.1 Avahi laniger
CACATGTACTCACCATCAAATTGGTATTAACGGATCAACACATAAGTGCATATATAAGAATAACATCTATTAGATATTGGGCAGGGGGGAGGGGGAGGAGGGAGGAGGGGACGGGTATATGTGTACACAAAGAGTGCAATGCGCACCACGCAATAGGATGGACATATCTGAAATCTGGACTGAGGGTGGGGGCAAGGGCAACACACGTAACTTAAACATCTGTACCCCCATATTATGCTGAAATAAAAAAAAAAGAAAAAAAAAGAAGTTTAATTAATTGAATCACATTCTGAATATGGATTATTTTAAATCCATGTTGCCCTTAGGTCTACAGGTTTCTGTGCTCTCCCACTAAACGACCCCAGATTATTACAATGCTTGGTATTATTTTTTTTCTCTGCTTTCTCCCTCACTCTTACGTCACCTGTTGTGTATCTTGAACTACTTTCCTCTGCCTGTTTCCCTCAGTACTTATAATTTATTTGGGAGCATGGAAACTAGATGAGCAGGGTTAATAGGGTGACATTTAAATGGACATGATAGGCTTTAAGTAACCGGCCATCCTTCAATTGTGGTGAGCGTCAGGGCAGCCAGGCAGGGCCTCAGGCACCTAACAGAGTCTCTGACCCTCTGTGCCTCCTTTTAGAATTAGAATTTTGTTTTGGTGTGGATGTTTGACCTCTGGATAAGGAACTGCAGTCATTTTAAAAAAATAATGACTAATTTTCTAAAAATTCCAGAAGTCAAACACGCTCATTTTAGGGAATTTGAAAAACACAGAAAGGTACAAAAAAGATAATTAAAAAAATTACAATTTCATAGTTAGGAATAACCACTATAAACATATGTGAATTAATTCCTTTTTGTCTTTGCATATGTATTTCATATATTTATTTTATGCATATTTTACAAAATTTGGTTTATATTGCATTTAGAGTTTATAATATAATTTTTCATTTAACAGTGTTCATAAGCATCTTCTTTGTCATTACGTTTTCTTCAAAATCCACACCCGTTTCAGTGACTATGTTCATTCCATGAATATTTTGATAGTTCACAAAACACTATGATGAAAATCTTATACATAATTATTTGTCCACATTATTAGAATCTTTTGGAATGAATTCTCAGAAATCAAAGTACTGGGGACAAGATCTGAAAGGCAGTGAGCATTTTTATAGCTAAATTGTTGTGCACATCCTTAATTATTTATGTAAACAAATTCTGTGAAGTGGAATTGCTGTTCAAATAATATGCATATTTTGCTTTATATACATGTGTTTTTTACTTTTTTCTCATTTAAAAATACTTTTTTTAGAGCACTTTTAGGTTCATAGCAAAATTGAGAGGATGCTGCAAAGAGTTCCCATATACCCCCACCCCCCACACATGCACAGCCTCCCCGCTTGTCAGCATCCCCACGGGAGTGGTCCATTTGTTACAACTGATGAACCTACATTGACATATCATCAGCACTGAAAGTCCACAGTTTGCATTAGGGTTCACTGTGTGTTTTTAAACTGGGAGTAGATCTTTCCACCTTTTTCTTCTGAGTGTAAAAGAAATCACATACTTGCTGTAAAAAAATATTCAAACACAGAAACATATAAAGAAGAAAGTAAAAATCATCTATTTTTTCATAATTACTGTTGATATTTTAGATTCTGTGCCTCTGTACACAAATATGTGCACAAAGGTGAGAGGGCATGCACATGGTCACAAAAATGGGACCTATACTATATAAACTGTATTATATACTGATATTTTAGAAAAGTTTTACAAAAGCATGACACACTCAGAGAAATGTGCATAAAACATAAATGTGCAGCTGGATAAATTTCCACAAAACAAACACGCAGTTTAAGAAATAGAAAATTATAGAACCCTTAACAAGGTTGCATGTTACCTTTACCCAGGGGCCATTCCAATTTTAGTATATGTACCACTGAAAGAAAACTTAAGGTTTAGCAAGGGTATCTTTCCGTGTTAACAAAGAAATTATATTTCATTGAATATGATAAGATGGCCTTACTAATAAACTACCTAACAAAAAATAAACTACCTAACAAAAAAAAGAAAAATGAACTCACAACATAATTGTCCTTTTAAAGAAAAAGATAACATCACACAACTAACTGCCCATTGTTTAATTAACCATCTCTTGTTTTTGAGAGTTTAACAGCCTTAAAGAGCCCTAAACAGACAAGGGGGGTGAGAACTCCCCAGTTTCCGCTCTAGGCCAGCCTGCATTCCAAGGATTCTGGTAAACCAGCCTCACTGAAAAGAGAAAAAGAAAGAAAGAAAGAAACAACAAACACAGCCATTTCACAGCCTTTTTCTGTTATCAGCAGACAATAATACTTTTTTTCCCCTTTAGTCCCATAAGAAGCTGAAACTGCTTGTCCTCTGGGCCGACACTTCTCTTTTCTTTCCTTTGTGCAGCGCAGTTCCCTCCCTACCTGAAAAGGAAATAAACTTTTTCTTTAAAACTATTCTAATGTTTGTGTCGAGAATTCTTTCTCAATCCGTGCCACGAGTCCCCACCCTAACAGAATATAAGACATTATTGATTGTGTCTTGTTAAAAAAGGAAAAAAAAAAAAAAGTGTCCATGAAACAATAGCATGAAGCCTTGTTGATAGTTTTGTGTGAGGCATGAATCATCATAATCAGCTTCTTGATGCTTTGAAGTTTCCTTCATCTCTTCTGAGGTTTGCCAGTTTCTCCACCCTCCAGCTGCATTGCATGGTATGTCTAGGCAATATTTTTGCATTTTCTTATCATGTAAACACCTCGTGCTAACCCATCGCACCTCTGGAGCTTTGGCATTGTCTTATCTTCCACCACTTCTGGGTTACCTTCTTTCTTGGATCCCATTAAGCCCTTTGTTGTTTCTTCTCAAGAAGACCCAGAGTTGTGCTCATTTTTCCAATGATTATTTGTTTCAGTGATGTAAGTTTGTATTGTTCTGTTTCCATATCTTTCTGCAAACATTATATGATTTTGTTTTCGTGCTGGTCATAGTGAAATCTTTTGAAAGACATTTTCAATAACAAATTCAATGTGTGTAGTACCAACAAAGCACACAATTCTATTTGAAATGACAACTGTATAAAAACTTTGACGAAGTTCTTGGGTACTCAAGTAGTTGGGAAGACAACAGAGCCCATGTGAAAGATTTTATTACGTTTTGTCTGATCTGATCACAGATAGTATAAGGAATCTGTACACAATTCTTATGCAAATATTAACAGTTTTTTAAAAAAGTAGTTTCAATCCTTTTCTTAAAAATTACCCAGTTGCTTCAGTTAAAATTTGGAGGCAAATTGTCCTTAAAAAGAAGATATCAAGTATCAATATAATAACATATTGGAAAGTTATTAGGTCCAAAATTTTACTGATTCATGATTTAATATCATACTTATACTAAAAAAATTCAATCTTTCACAGCATATTAGCAAAGTTATGGGGTAAACTGGACTACGGCTACCAAAGATGTCACAGAAGCACTCAAATCTGACTGGGAGAGCCAAGCGGGGAGCAGTTTTCTGTAGACATCTACCCTACCAAAGAACAACATGGGTATAGAAGGTAAGCAGCAGTGTTTGAGACATGCTAAGTGTGTGATTATGACTAAACTGCATTGACTTATGCTTCATGTTACAGGACATTTCCCCAGCCTGTGCAGTGTTAAATTGGCACACAAGACGTCAAAGCTTTTCTTAATTCAATAATCCTCTGGTTTTCCATTGTACGAAAAGATAAACAGCAGCCCTGGATCTTACCTTTTATGAAAAGGCATTTATGTTTATCTAAACAAAACAAAACAAAATGGGATGAATTGGGTTTCCTTCCTTCTTAATTATTTCTAGAGCTTGTAAAAACACTTGCTTTTACAAAACAGCTGACCAATACAGGAATTACAGAACTCTGGAGAAGACTTGCTTATAGTGTATGATACTCAGCATCAGACTCCGCTTCTTTCTTTCCTGCTTCCTTAGAGGCTGCACGATCCTCTTCTCTGCTTTATGCAGATAAATCAGTTTCTTCATTACTCACGGGCCTCTTTTTGTTGCTCCTCTTTCACGTGTTTGTATTGTGAAAATTTATCTCTTTTTTTTGACTTGTTTCAATTTAGTTGTGCAGGACCATGCTTGGTGGACCATTTTGCTGATCTTTCAGGGATTTCTTTATGGACCCCCTAAGCTGAGTCCACCTTGCTCTTGGGCATGTCGGTGGTGGGGAGGGCTGTCGCCCAGCAAGGGCTTTTGCAGAGCTGGGCAGCCTGCTGCTGCCATTCCTGCTGCCGAACCGTTGGGATCTGCAGCATTATTTTTCATGGCCACAGAATAGCCCATCCGATGGTTGTGCCCTGTGTTATTTTACCATTCCTGTATAGATGATGGACGTTTAAGCCTTTTCTAGTTTTTCGCTATTCATAAAAGTCAAGACAAAAGTTCTTTTGTTCACATAATTATGCTTTTTGTATAACCATTTCCTTAGGATACATTTCTGGAAGGACTGTTAAGTCAAATGTTGTGCATGTTTTACAGATTTTATGTATACTGCCAAATTGCTTTTGAAAAGTTATGCAGGTTTACACCTACTGATGGTATATGAGAATGTGCAATTCCCGAATCCTTGAGAATACTTTTTTTTAAAAAATCTTTGTCTAGTGACAAGAGACAATTATATCTTATTTTAAGAATGCTTGCATTCTTTAGTTATTATACTATCATATTTTTATTGGCTATTTGTGACCTGCATGTTCTTTGTTTATTTCTTTAATAGTAGTTAATTATTATTTTATTAATTAAAAACACCGCCTCCAATATATCAACCTTTTTTTCCTGTTTTGTATGTTGTAAATATATTTTAGCTTGTCATTTACCTTTCTACTTTCTTACTTGATAATACTTGATAATATTTTTGGTTTAGGAGGATAGTTGTTGGGAGGTGAGATTTGTTGCAGGGCTGAAATTTTGCATCAAGTTTGGCATGAAGTAAAAAGTGGGACCTACATATGGGCACAACCATGTTTATACCTCATATTTGCACCTCATTTTCTTTTTCTTAGTACATAGACTAGAAATTCCAGAACTAGTTTGAATAATAGAGACTAAAGCAGGTAGTCTTTTCTTGTTTCTAGTTTAGTTAATGTGGATATATTTGATCATGTTAAGAATCTGTTTTTGTAGTATTGATTCATAAAGAGGTTTTTTTAAAAAAGAGAAAGAATCTGAATATTATCAGATATTTTTTCAGTATTGATTGAGATCATAATTTTTATGACATAACCCATTTTATAAATCACATACATCTTTCTTAATATTTAATCATGCTTGCATTCCTAGACTAAAGTCAACTTGGTAATGATGTATTTTTATTATGTACTTTCGATTTGAATTGCTTGTATTTTATTTGTGATTTTCACATCTATACTTCTGAATGAGATTGGTCTGTTTCTTTTCTTATCTTTGTCAGATTTTGGATTATTAACTGATTGTCTTTTATTTCATCTTTTCTATCTTGTTTCATAGAGCGTGTTTTCAACATCTAAAAAGTTCCTCTTAATTATAATACTTTTAAAAATATGTTCTTCATAAAGTTGAACATAGACATAGCCTATAAGTTAGCAATTCTACTATTATGTAGAAACTCTATTGCAATTCAGGTTGTTATAGCCCTATAATGATGCGTATGTGTATTAGGACAAATATACAAGAATGTTCATGGCTTATAATAGCAAAATATTGGAAACCACTTTAGTGTTATTAGTCATAAAGTGAATAAATATATTGTATATGCAGTATTGTATATCATCACAAATTAGTCTCAAAAACAAAATATTGTGTAAAAAACACATAAAGAAGAATATATAAAGCATGACTCAATTTATATAAAAGCTTAAAGCAGACAGAGCTAAACGCTGTATTGCTTGGGGATGTATTCATGTGTATGTATAAAGAAATGACAAAGAAAAGGAAAGGAATGCTTAATACAAAATCCTAGATGGCAGACATGAGGGGCAGTGGAGTGACTGAGGAGGGGCACGCTGGGGGCTTCAAAGTTACCGGTAACTTTTCTTTCCTAAGTTAGGTCATGGATAAACTGGTGTTTATTTTACTGTTATTAATTTTGAACTGTCAATTTCTATTATATATACTGATTTTTGCATGTTTCACTGTATTAGTTCCCTATGGCTAGCAGGAAATTGTCAAATAACTAATTGTCACAAACTGGGTGGGTTAATACAACAGAAACTTACTCCCACAATTCTGGAGGCTAAATCCAAGTGTTGGCAGGACCATGCTCCTTCCAAAGGCTCTAGGGAAACATCCTTCCTTGCTGCTTCTGAGCTTCTGGTGGCTCTGAGCAATCCTTGCCGTGTGGCTGCATTACTCTAGTCTAGGCCTCCATCTTCACGTGGCCTCTGCCCTGTGTCTGCCTCTGTATGTCTCTTCGTGTAAGGACACCAGTCATTGGGTTTAGGGCCCATTCTAATCTGGTATGACCTCTTCTTAATTTAACTAATTGCATCTGCATTTCCAAATAAGGTCACATTCTAAGGCTCCCGGTACACATAAATTTATGGGGGACACTATTCAACCCACTATACTATGTAAGTCATTTTTTTTTAAGTAAATTTATTAAAGAAGAGAATAGTGGCCAGGTGTGGTTGGCTCACACCTGTAATCATAGCAAGGCCAAGAGGGGAAAATTGCTTGAGGCCAGAAGCTCGAGACCAGCCTGAGCAAGAGGGAGACCTCATCTCTACAGAAACTAGAAAAATTAGCTGGTTGTGGTGCTGTGTGCCTGTAGTCCCAGCTACTCGGGAGGCTAAGGCAGGAGGATCGCTTGAACCCAGGAGTTCGAGGTTGCAGTGAGCTATGATGGGGCCACTGCACTCTAGTCTAGGCAACAGAATGAGACCCTGTCTCCAAATAAAAACAAAAACAAAAACAAGTTTTTCCTCTACAGTCTGAGTATATTATAATATTTCCTTTTTCTCTGTTCCTATATTGTTTTCTGGGCTCCAGGTCATTTTTTTCTGTTCATTTGACATGGAAGCAGTGGAAGGCAGGCTTACCTGGGCACATATGTGCACTAGCATGGTCCCCCTCACTGTCCACCTGAATACTGTCAGCATCCTCCTCTCAGATCTTCAGGGCAGGGAATGAGTACCTGTGCACTAAACTTGAATGATAGGACGGCCCCATGTGAGCTGTGCCAGCATCTTTTCTCACTGCAAGGATGGCTGAATAATTAAATGCAATTGTAGCTCTTGGCCATTTGAAACAATCTGTCATTCTTCCCCTGTCAACAGCAGTAAATAAAAAATTATAGTCTTTGCAGGACACTTCTCCAATGGCCATTCATGACTCTGTCTCTCCTCCAGATCTCACATCAAGGAAGTGAGAATTTACACTCCAGCTAGTTATAATCTCAGAATGGTGCAGGAGGTGAACTGATAATTTGCAGCTTGGAGAAGGGAAGCCAGGGCCCAAGATAGAATTAGATAGTCTGGCATTTTTGCTTCTTGCCTATTAAAATTTTTAAAATATTCAAAGAAAAGTTATGTAAATATTTGTCTTGATCATTTGAAATTTTCTTGGCTTCAATTTTCAGAAGGCTTCAGGATTAAAGTTGGAACATAACGGCAATTCTAAAACTGCTAAAAATGGGTTTTCTATAGTTCTAAGGATGTAAAAGTGTCCTTTGCATTTTTTGTCTTTTTTTACTTTGTATGTATATATTCAAACAAATACTTTTCTAGCCATTGGATTTAAAAATTAAAAAATTTATAATGTGTAGCTCCAGTTTCTTATTTTCCTTGCAATATATTAATTGCATTATATGTGCTGTGGTTTGAACATGTCCTCCAAAGTTCACGTGTTGGAACTTGATCCCCAGTGCAACACTGTTGGGAGGTGGGGCTTAATAAGAGGAGATTAGATTATGACCCCTGCGCCCTCTTGAGTGGATTAATATCAACATCAAGGGAGCGGGTTAGTTAGTGTGAGAGTTATATTAATAAACGTGAGTTTGGCCCCCTCTTGATCTCTTGGGCTCTCTTGCCCTTCCACTTTACTGTCATGCAATGGCACAGCAAGAAGGCTCTTGCCAGATGTGGGCCCCTGGGCCTTGGACTTCCTAGCCTCTGGAACTGTAGGACATATATTTTTTTCTTTATAAATTACCCAGTCTGTGGTATTTTGTTACAGCAATACAAAATGGACTAAGAATATGAATATATCCCAATTTATCCACTCTATGCTTTAAATTTTTATTATGGTAAAATATATATAACATAAAGTTTGCCATTTTAACCATTTTTAAGTGTACAGTTTTGTGGCATTAAGTTCATTTACATTGTCGTGAAACCGCTGCCCCATCCATCTTCAGAACATTTTGTCATCCCAAACTGAAACTACATTTTGTTTATTCATTCATCTGTTGATGGACACTTGAGTTACTTCCAATTTTTGGCTATTTCGAATAATGCTGCTGTGAACATTGGTGTAGAAATATCCGTTTGGACCTCTGCTTTCCATTCTTTGGAATATAATCTCAGAAATGGAATTTCTGGACCGTATAGTAATTCTATGTTTAATTTTTTTGAGGAATCACCATACTGTTTTTCACAGTGGCTTTACCGTTTTACATTCCCACCTGTCCATTCTACTCCTGATGGACATCTGGATTGTTTCTGATTTTGGGTGTTAGGATAAGTAACAAAACCATTCTTATACATGTTTGCTGGTACACTTATGTACAGCTTACTGTAAGATATATGCCAGGAATGAAATTGCTGGGCCAGAGTGTATGCATGTGTTCCACATTAACAGAGAATGCCAAAGAATTTTCCTATGTACCAATAGATACTACTGCCAGCATTGTGAGAATCTCAGTTCTACATTTTTGCCAGCTTACTTTTGTCAGCTGTTAAAATTTTAGCCACTGTGATGAGTATGTAATGTGTCTCATTGTGACTAATGATGTTGACTATCTTTCATTTGCTTATTGATCATTTGTATATTCTTTTTTATGAAGTGACTGGTTTAAATTTTTTGCCTTTTCAAAAAAAGTGGATTTTTTTTCTTACTGATTTGAAAGAATTCTTTATATAATCTGGATATAAATTCTTTTGTCAGCTATATGCTTTACAGATATCTTTTCCCACTCTGTGGCTTTCCTTTTCGTAGATCCTGTAAGTTAAAAAAACATGCTTGTTTCATTTTATGATTTTGTTCACTATTTAGATTTTTCATTTATATTTCTAATTGATTCTTGTTAATCTGGAGAAAAGGTATAAACTTTTGTATATTATTTTGTATTTGACCTCATTACCAAATTAATTCTATGTTCTATTAAGTCTTGAGTTTTCTAGGAACACAGTAATGTCATCTATAAGGAAAAAAAAATATTTATCTTCTTTTTCAGTACTTAGTCTACTTATTTTGCCCCAGTATATTAGCTGAAACTTTCTAAACATCATTGAAAAGTAGTGGTAATAGTAGAAATTTCTGTCTTGGTCCTGATTTTAATGGAAATAACTTCAGTAATTGTTTACTATAATATTTGCTGTGGTCTTTTTCATGTTTAGACAGTGTCCTTCTATTTTACATTATATGTAGGTATTGTCCCAGAATGATGCAGAAGTCAAGTACTAATTACAGTTTGGGAAGAGTCTAGTGTTGAACTAGAGCTAAATATTTGATGCTTCTGATTCTACTAAAACAAACTTCCTTTAGGACAGTGGTTCTTGATTTTTTTAAATTTTGAGATTCTTTTCATAACAATCCAGTCTCTCTTTTTTTCATATATATTTGCAAAATAATATTTACTTTTTTATGTGTGATACACTTTGGTGTTTTCTATTTTTCATTTAAAATATATTGGTTGATCCCTACTTCAGCATTCCCCAACCGTTTTGACACCAGGGACTGGTTTCATGGAAGACAATTTTTCCTCAGACCGGGGGTAGTGGGGAGGGGATGGTTTCAGGATGATTCGAGTGCATTACGTTTATTGTGCACTTTATTTCTGTTATTATTACATTGTCACCTGCCACTCACTGGTAGGGTTTTGATATGAATCTGCAAGCAATTGATTTATTATGGACTCTGTGCAGTCAAACTTCTCTGCTAATGATAATCTGTATTTGCAGCTGCTTCCCAGTGCTAGCATCACCACCTCAGTTCTGCCTCAGATCATCGAGCATTAGATTTTCATAAGGAGTGTGCCGCCTAGATCCCTCACATGTGCAGTTTACAGTAGGGTTCATGCTCCTATGAGAATCTAATGGTGCTGCTGATCTGACAGGAGGCGGAGCTTATTCAGTGATGCGCGCGATGGGGAGCAGCTGTAAATACAGATGAAGCTTTGCTTGCCTGCCCACTGCTCACCTCGTGCTGTGTGGCCCAGTTTCTAACAGGCCAGAGACTGGTACCAGTCTGAGGCTTAGGGGTTGGGACTGCAGGTGTCCTTAATTGATTTTGTGGTTCTTTAAAGAGTTGCAATCTATAGTTTGAAACATTCTTTCCTAAGTTAATGGATGTCTCTTTTCTAGCCTTGGGCCTG
>CAUYSK010069464.1:0-15495 GCA_963575035.1 Avahi laniger
TAGAAAGAAATTAGTTGGAAATCTAAAAATATATAGAAAAAATTAGCCGGGCATGGTGGCGCATGCCTGTAGTCCCAGCTACTCGGGAGGCTGAGGCAGGAGGATTGCTTGAGCCCAGGAGTTTGAGGTTGCTGTGAGCTAGGCTGATGCCACGACACTCACTCTAGCCCGGGCAACAGAATGAGACTCTGTCTCAAAAAAAAAAAAAAAAATCAACACGTGTGTTTATGTGTAATACATAAAAACTAACCTATCATCTGCATACTGTTTGACAAGCTGCTTAATCTCTCCTGAGCTTCAGTTTGCTCGCTTGTAAAATGGGAACAACGAAAAACCTCTACCTGACAGTTCTTGCAAGGGTAAAGGCCTTGAATAGCACGATGCTTGACACCACGTGAGTGCTAAGAGTCAGCTCTTAATATCACACGCCCACACTGGGCAGTTTCCTTTAAGCTGTCACTTTCCTCCTAAAAGGGACTTGTTCACATTTCATTACACTCGATAGCGGGACTTAGGATCTTCAACTAACGGTATTAGTGCGGAGAGTGCGGCTTTCAGAATTTAACTAGAAATCACTTTTGAAGCTGATCATTTAGGTTCTTCCTTTAAGTTTCTTCAGGCATGAGCTGTATCAAAATTAAAATACCCATCCCTTTTGAACTATGAGTGTCCCAAAGATGACAAGGAATGAGATTTCTACACGTCTCCTTCCTATTTGGTAACCGAAGCCCAGGGCTTTTCTTGCTCAAAAGCCTTCTTTACCATCTTGGAGAGAAGGCTGCAGGCCAGGCAACCAAGCCCCACTCCAGCCTCCTCCCTGGCCCTGGGTGAGTTATCAACCCCCTCGGTACTCAGCACACAATAAGGGCTTCACAAACTACCACTGTTCTCCCTGGGGGTCCTCCAGCTAACTGGCCCCTCTTTCTCTCAACAGAGTCGACCACCTTTAATCCTTTTCACTCTCAGACTGCCCTGGTCCTCTGCAGCTGTGGCCCCCACTCCAAATTAGGTGGGAAAAGGTATCTAGAGGCCGGTTTCCTAAGCTGAGCTGAAATACCAATGGAGGAGGACAAGCACTCTGGGAGCAGGCTCCAGGCTGCTCATCTTGGACACCCAGCCCCTGGCTCGCCGCAGGTCTCCAGCCAATGGGCACCCACTTAAACATGTGCCCCGTGGCCTCAGCTGGCCTGCCCCAGGCTGGAGTGAGAACCCCAGGGTGGCGTCAGGCTCCAGGTGTTGCCACTGCACGGAATGTTCTCCTCTTCTTGTCTGCATGCTGTGCTTTCACTTGCTGGCTTCACATGGGAGGTTGGGGTTGGCTCTAGAGACAGGCCTCATCGGCCACCCTCCACCTCACCCCGTCCCAGGGGTTTCCCTGCCCTGAACTGACTCCCCTCTGCACGCACCCCCTTAAGTGTTCAGTCATTTTCCCAGCTTCAGTAAGAAGGCCAAAGGGGTTTAACAGACCTCTCTAGCTAAGTGACAAATGACATAACCAGAGCACAAACAGTTTCAGTTTCAACAACCAACTTCAAGGCCTCACTGCACATGAAAGAGCTGATGGGTTAAGAGGCACTTTGTTAAGAGCAAACGAAGGCCTGAAACGATCTCTTGGTTGGCAAAGTTACACAAACGCTGGCTGCTAGCACGGCTATGGGGCTGGGCTGGTTCACACACACTCAGAAACATGTGCTTATCCTCTTCGTTGGATAAACTTGATTCTTTTTGTGCTGCTGTTCCTGGAGCAAAATAAAATTCTTACAGCTACCAGCATGCATCCTTTGAGTCTCACTTGTGTGACAGCAGAAACTCACTGGCTAACAAAACATTAAGGGACACAGCCTGCATTATGGCTGGGGTGACAGCAATTTTTTGTTTTTAATTGTGCAACCACTACATGTTCCTTGCAGAAAAATTGGAACATACATAAAAGAAGAGCAATTCCCAGGTTTACAAATGATGATTATAATAATAACAGCAGCAGCCGCTCCCACGACTCTGTGCCTGCACTTTCGGGTCCATTATCCTCCTTATTTATTCTCCACCATCCCGAAATGGAGGCATTTTTACTGAAAGACGTATGGCGGAGGGGTTGAGAATACAGGATTTGGACAGAGGCCGACTTTCCAGGTTGCAATCCCATCTCAGCCCCTGGCTATGCACACAAGTGACCCTCTCTTAACCTTGGTTTCCTCACCTGTAAGATGGGAATCACAGTAGCACCCACCCTAGAGGACTGGTGTGACAATTAAATCATCAAATCTCGAAGACTGCACACAATACGCTTTAGTACAGTGCCTGGTAAAATAATAATCTTTCGGTGTTACTCTCTCCCTTCATATAGGGGGTGACACAATTCCGAGAGGGTAAGTAACATGCCCTAGCTCACAAGTTAATCAGCATTAGTGCTGGCCATTAAACCCAACTGTCTACGTGCCACAGAGGTGGGTGGCTGTTTCATAATCAACAGAGGATCTCAGTAAATCTGAAAGCAACAAAATATTTCCTGCCCTGTATTTTAATGATATCAATTATCCACTTTTTGACCCTGAACTAGTTACATAATCTGCAGGGCCCAGTGAAAACGAAAAGGCAAGGCTCCTTATTCAAAGATACAGGAAAGAATTTCAAGACAGTGACAGCAAAACATTAAACCAAGTACAGGGCCCTTCCAAGCTCAGGGCCCTTTCAAGTAACTGCACAGGTCGCATACCCATGAAGCCACCCCTGTCTGGATCCCTTTAATGGCCAAGTTTCGGGACTGAAATTGGATTATGTGGTCGTAAATGTCAAGCTTCCACAGTCAAGACGTTCCTTACAAATACATTTCACCTGTCTCTTCCTCAGAGTGAACTGGTATACCGTGAAATGATCCAAAGTATTAATAATAACTAATAAAGTCAAAACCGAATAATTAGCAAGTATAAATATTCTTCCCTGACCTCCCTGACAGTCAAGGGCATTAAGAACCAATTTACTCTGGGAAAATCTGCTGCAAAATTACACTCCCTTAATCACGAATGCCCGTAATGTTTTCAAGGTGAGAGGCACAAAGAACTCTTAATGAACACTTCTATGACAGCTTGCAGGAAAAAGAGATACCTCAGCTATGTTACACTTTAGATTATCTATCAAGATTTCCTTTGCTCTTGTCTTATCAAACATTTAAACTCCTTTTTTCACCTCCAACGAATAGAAAACCCGCTGTTTTCAGAAATTGGTATTGAAAGAGCATATATTATAGTTAATGATGATGAAACTCTCTGTCAAATAGAATTTTCATTTTGTGACTTTCTTTATACTTTCTCTCAACATTTCACAAGCTGGGCAGCCACAGTACTGAGGAAGTGCAGATGCAAAAAGCAGCAGACACAGAAAAACCAGAACTAGTCATTTTTATTTTGAAAGTGTCCCAGGTGAGCCTTAGACACAGAGCTAAGAGTAAAATGGTGGAGGATTTCCTCTGGGCCACGTCTAGTAATAGAAAGGGAATTAAATTATCACGTATACTGGAATGCCGAATGGTGAATCATTTAGTCTGGGGGCATGTGTCATATCTCCTGAACTCTTAAGTAGTTGCCCTGTCATCTAATTAAGGAAAATGCCTCTTAACAAAAGTTTATCCTGCCTGGAATTCTTTTTTTTTTTTGAGACAAGTTTTCACTCTGTTGCCCAGGTTAGAGTACAGTGGTGTCATCATAACTCACTACGACCTCAAACTCCTGGGCTCAAGAGATCCTCCTGCCTCAGCTTCCAGAGTAGCTGGAACTACAGGTGTGCATGACCAGGCCGGGCTAATTTTCCTATTTTTTGCAGAGACGGGGTCTCACTATGTTGCTCAGGCTAGTCTCAAACTTCTGGCCTCAAGCAATCCTCCTGCCTCAGCTTCTGAAAGTGCCAGGATTACAGGCGTGAACCACTGCACGGAGCCTAAAATTTCTTTACAATTATAGGGTCAATTTTGAGCCATTCAAAAACCAGGTCTTTAACAGGCTGGATAAAAATGAATGAAACCGGCCGGGCACGGTGGCTCACACCTGTAATCCTAGCACTCTGGGAGGCCGAGGCTGGCGGATCGTTCTGAGCTCAGGAGTTCGAGATCAGCCTGAGCAAGAGCGAGACCGCGTCTCTACCAAAAAAAAAAACAGAAAGAAATTAATTGGACAGCTAAAAATAGACAGAGAAAAAATTAGCCGGGCATGGAGGCTCATGCCTATAGTCCCAGCTACTGGGGGAGTCGGGGGGCTGAGACAGTAGGATTGCTTGAGCCCAGGAGTTTGAGGTTGCTGTGAGCTAGGCTGACTGCCATGGCACTCGCCCCAGGCAAGAGAGTGAGACTCTGTCTCAAAAAAAAAAAAAAAAAAAAAATAATGAAACCAATAAGAACAATTATACCAGATTTCACGGGTAATTATAAATCCTTACCCTAGCTGCTAAGTTTGTTAGCTTGTAACTTGAGGGCATCAATACCTCCCAGAATTATTGGGATTCTTTTAAAGCAGAGTTTTTCAACTATTAACTTTGGGGACCAGTTAATTCTTTATTATGGGGGGCTTTCTTGTGCACTGTAGGGTGCTGAGCGGCATGGCTGGCCTCTACCCACTCCAGTAGCACCCACTCCCCACTTGTAACAACCAAAAATGTCTCCATACATTGCCAAAAGTCCCCGGGGGATGGGGGTGGGGGGCAACATCACCTCCAACTGAGAACCACTGCTTTAAAGAGATGGCAATAAATAAAAGACAAAGAATCAAAGCACTTAAAAACAGGAAGGGATTTTAAGGAGCCTGAGAACCGGTGATTCTCAAACTTTACTATGTATCAGCCTCTCTGAGCAGCTTGTTAAAATGCTGATTCCTGGTCTTCACCCGAGACCTATCAATATAGTCAAGTACTGGTTTTGCCCACAGCAGTAAACATCCTCATTCTACAGATAAGTTAATGTGGGCCAGAGAGGGAAAGCGCCTTGCCCAAGGTCACAGGGCGAGTTAGAACCTAGACTCCAAAACCAACCAAGCCTTTCCTCACAGCCAGGACTGTGTGCTGTCCTTAAGTCGTTGAGGCAGCAGAGCCTAAGACACAGCACTCTGGGGACAGGTAGCCTCAGTTAAAATCCCCACTTGGTATTTATTAGTTGCGCCGTCCTCGCACAAGGCCCGTAACCTCTCAGGGCCTCAGTTTCCTTCTCCGGCAAGTGGACTAATATAATAGCCCCTACCTCCCGGTGCTACTAGAAAGGTTAAGACAGATGTCTTAAAAATGCTCCGGGCACAGTAAGCACTCAATACATGTCCTATTCTTATTACCGTCCCACGACTGCAGAGGTGAAGGGGCCTCGGGGCTCCGGCGGCAGAGGGCTGGAAACGGGCTCAGAAAGGCGAAACGACCCCCGACTGCCCCCGTCCCCACCGGGGACCGACCTCCGCCCCGCCCCGCCCCTCACCTGGCCCCGCAGCTCCTTCTCCAGCTGCCGGTAGTCGTTGTTCCACACCAGGAGATGCAGGGGGAAGTGGCTGCTGGCGTCGCAGGCCGAGGACATGTCGAGGAGGCCGCAGCCGGGCCCTCGCCGCCCGCCTGCCAGAAACCTCGGCCCCGGCAGGGTCTCCGGCGCCCGCCCGCCCGCCCGGCGGCCGGCGAGCGAGAGAACGAGGCGAGCGAGCGAGCGAGGGGCGCGGGACGCGGCCGGACGGCCTAGCGGGCAGGGTGCGGGGCGCGCGGGAAGTCCGGGGTCGCGGGCCGGCTACGGGACCGGGTCGGCCGCGCCCACCCCGCGCCCCGCCGCGCTCCCGCCCGCGCTGACAGCTCGCGAACCGACTCTCGCCGACCGAACTGCCCCAAACAGGGAAGTGCGCGGCGCGAACCAGCGCGCCCGCGGCGGGAGGGGGCGAGGCCCCGACGCTGGGCCCGGAGTCCGCCCTGCCCCATCCGCCTCCGACTCACGCCGGAAAACTCGTCGGAACCCACGGTCCAGACCTGTCGTTCTTTCCCCTGGCCAAGGATCTAGATGTGGAAAGCTCGGTCCACCTGTCACCAGCTTCATTCCCCCTGCCCCGGCCACCCCAGGTGGTTCGGTCCACAACTGAGCCTCTTCCATTGGCCCCACAGTCAGGGGGTGACAACAGGGGCCGGGACCAAACCATTCCAGCTACTGACTCCCCGGGTGCCTTTTTGGATCAGGGCAGATCTTTCTACGATTGGTTAGAAGCCATTTTGGAAGTGGGCAACACCAAACAATTTTAAAGAAGGAACTCTAAATCCTGGAGAAGTGGCTTCCAATACAGTATTTGCATAGCGAGGGGATAGTTATTAATATATCTCAGGATTTCTCAACCTCTGCACATCTTGAACCGTCTAATTCCTTGGGTGGGGGCTGTCCAGTGCTTAGTAGGATGTTGAGCAGTTTCCCTGGTTTCTCCACCCAGTCAATGCCAGAAGCACTCCCCAAAACGTATCTCCAGACATTGTCAAATGTCCCCGTAGGGAGAAAAATCGCTCCCAGTTGAGAACCGCTGCTCTATCTGAACTCCAAACTGGGTTATGACTCAAAGCTACCTATGGTGGTGATGTAGTTCATGTATGTCATTTTTAAGCTAGCCATTTAGATTTTGGGCTTCCGGCTGAAAGGACTAATACGTAAGACCCACATTAGATTACAGTGTGCAAGTATTAAGTTCATCCTTTGAGTTTCAACCTCAGGCACTATGCTTCCTTGACCCAATGAAGAACCAAGTCATCTTACAGCTACTCACTAACTTGAGCTTTCTGCTGCTGCTTCAGCTCAGCTGTTCACAGCTAGACCACATAGCTGGGCGAAGTTATTCAGCGCATCCTGAAAACATTCCTTCTGCCTTCTCTGTTTATGCACATTCAGCTTTTCAGATGCCTGCAATAACAGCTGTTCAAGAATCCTGGCTTAATCCATTTGCTACACGTGTGGAGCCCAGAAGATCTGTGAGTTGTGGAACCAACCAAAACACGATGGCACCCAGAGGCTGTAACTATGGAATGTGTGGGAATTATGCGGTTAGTCTCACATTACACATTTATCATAAGGGGGAGATGGACCCAAGACCAGTGCTTCTGAGGCCTCTTCCAGCACTTGTTATTCTTTCAAATGACTCGTGCAACTTAATATTCTTCCTCTTCATGATTCCATGTTTATTGAACATCTCTCCTATCTCATTAGTCTGAAAACTCCACAATGGCAGGAACCACATCTGTTTCGCTTACTGAAGTACCTAAAATCAGAGCCCCACTGGTCCACAATACTACTGGCCCACAATAGGCATCTAATAGTTGCTGAATGGAGATCATAGTTGTGTTTACATATAACACAGACAATAAGTATTCATTAGTATTAAGGTCACATCTGTTTTCTCCTTCACACTGATTAACCTAATTTCATTGTGTTTATCTCACACCATCCTGTAAATTACTCTAGGTTAGCTGTTCTTATTCTCAAATCTCAACTCTATGAAAAAAAGTAATAATTAGAAAATAATGGTAATATTAATAATTACAGGAGCTACTATTTATTGAGGGCTTACTACGGAGCAGGCAGTGCACATTTTCCCATAACTTATTCCATTTGTCCTTAGCCAGATGGCAAATATTTAGCTTTGCTGGTCACATACAAGTTTTGTTGTATATTCTTCTTCCTCTCTCTTTCCCTCTCCCTCTTCTTCTTTTTCTTCTTGCAAAAATGTAAAAATCATTCTTACGTAGCAGGCCACACAAAAACAAATCATGGACTAGAGGTAGGCAACACGTTATCTTCATTTTGAAGATGAGATTAAAAGTGAAGCCTGAAGAAGGAATTATCTAACATATTCTTACTTTACTTATGTTATTGTAGATCTACCCTAGTAGAATGTAAGCTTCGCAAAGACCTGAAACTGTGCCTTCTTTGCTCACTGTTCTTTTTCCAGGGTCTGCAACAGTGTGTGGAACATAGTAGGGGCTCTGTAAATATTTATTGAATAAAGGAATGAATGAATGAACTTGACTTAACCACTGATTGCCTCAGGGAGGTTGTGGCTGCAGCGTTCTGGTCACAGATTTTGCTGGTATAATTTAGAGCTGGGACAAGGGGAACCTCTGCCAGAGAGGGAGACCCAAATTCAAGATTTTAAGGTAGGTCAGAGGATGCTGGGCCAGTCTCTTGCCCTCACTCAAGATGGTGACTAGGCAGCTTGCCCTTTCCGGTCACATGACCTGACAGTCGCAGAAGGGTGCCTCCCCGCGCGTGCGTGCTGCGCCAAGGCTGCGAGGCACTGAGGGAAGAAGCGCCGCCGCCAGCGCCGCCGCTGGGACCCGTTAGAGCGGAAGCGCTGCCGCCACTGCCTTCGCGGTCCCGGGGCCTCTGGTTCCCGGCAGGTGGGAGGCCGGAGCCATGTCGAAACGGCTCCGGAGCAGCGAGGTGTGCGCTGACTGCAGCGGGTCGGGTGAGTCGCACCGGCCGGGCCCGCTCCCCTCTGCTCTCCTGGCCCGGACCCCTGCCCCGGGGCCGCCCCCTCGGGTCGGGCGTGTTTCCGCAGCCGAGCCCCGCAACCCGCGGCTGGGGTTGCAGCGAAGGAAGTCCCCGGGCGGCCTTGAGGCGAGACCCGTCCCGGGCCTGTCAGAGCTGGGCGGGCAGGGGGCCGCCGCCCTCCCGTCCCGTTCGGCCCTCCCTTCCCTTTCGTCCCCTCCGTCCCAGGCCGGCTAGGGAGGCGGCGGGGGCCGGGAACGCTCCCCTGACAGGAAGGGGCTTGGGCAATCCACAGGAAGGCCAATTACACAAGTAAAATACGAACGTCCTCCCGGCTGCAGCCCCGAGAGGCTGCAGGTGTCACTTTCCACCGAACCCCCGCCCCGCTTGGGGGCCCTGCCCCGGGTGAGCGATACTCCCTGAGACTCTCCAGACGGCCCCGTAGATGATTTCCCCGTTCCTGACATCCCGACAGCTCTCTTACTAGGAAGAATCTCCGGGAGGCCCGGGGTCTCGCAAACACAACCAGCACTTCGGCAGTGCGTGTCCAGTTTGGCAATTAGAACGGCTTGGGTTCGAACCAGATTTAGCCTATGGGTGACCTTGGGCTGGTGACTTCACTTGGTCACTTGGTCTTGATTTCCTCATTTTTTTCTATGGGAATATTTGGGAGTACCATGCTCAGTGATTAGGAAGATTCGGTGAAAATTCTTAGGATCATCTCATCTAAGTTTTTTTCTTCTTTTTTGTATTACGTTATCTAGTATAGAATCTTTGCAGCCCCTTGAAGCTAGGGTTGACTATCTTTTTTTTTCTTTTTTTTTTTCTGAGACAGAGTCTTACTCTTATTGCCTTGGCGAGTGCTATGACGTCAGCCTAGCTCACAGCAACCTCCAACTCCTGGGCTCATGCGATCCTCCTGCCTCAGTCTCCCGAGTAGCTGGGACTACAGGCGCTCGCCACCATGCCCGGCTAATTTTCTTCTATTCTTGACAGGGTCTCGCTCTTGCTCAGGCTGGTTTCTAACTCCTGAGCTCAAGTGATCCTCCCACCTCAGCCTCTCAGAGTGCTAGGATTACAGGCCTGAGCCACCTTGCCTGGCTGGGTTGACTACCTTAATCATACATTACTTGCAGTTTAAACAAACACAAAATCACTGGCAAAATTAGCATAGAGGGGCATCGAAAGGCAAAAACCATTCCTCCACAGTAAAGCCTAAACATTCATACATTGTATTCGGGTTTAAAGATCAATTCTGGCTTAGCAATTGGAACTGAATTGACAGGTCTCTTGACAGAGATTATATGCTCTTTTAGGTGTTGGATTTATCTGCTTTGAGTTTGAAGTCATTGAGAGGTAACATGGCTTCCTTGGCATAATAGCGTGCAATAAACAATCTTAATTAAGTCATTGAACACCAGTGGCCTTGCAAATGTTCTCTTCTTCATCTTGTCATTTGGAAGTGGAGACCGATTTTAGGTAGTACTGTTGTGATAACTCAAGTCTTATGTGGTTATTTCATGGCCTGTATAATGCAGGTGGTGTTACCAGTTTCCTTTGAAGATAGGGAGGGGGTGATGGAGGAGTTTAAAAAGAGGTGTTTCGTAAAGCAAGTTAGTGTGTGTTATACAAACTCCATCGTTTTCTCTAAAAATGTTATTTGTTCCACTTCCTTATTTTCTTGTCTGTTTTCAGTTGAACTTTCTGTGATCTGGTTTGATTCACATGTGTCTAGCTTCTAACTTCCTCTTGGATTGCATATTCTTAACTTCTCAATGGATGGTATGGGGCAAAGGAAAACTGTTTCTCCACTGCCACCCTAAATACTATCCTGCACTTTTGTGGCATTTCATGCATTTCAGGACATTTTCTCTTCCATTGTACCGTTTAAGTTGTTGTCTCCTAACCTAATCTACAGAGACTTGAGTCATTTCCTTCCTGTTTTGAATATAATTAGGCTACCTTGAAATGTTATTTGAACTTGAGCAGCTAGGAATTTGTGCTGCTTTTTCTGCAAAGCCCTAGTGAAAGAATTACCTGTAGGGTTAGGGACCCCTTTGAATGCTAAAGCCATCTTCTCAGAAAATGCACTTGTACTTACTCTTTCACCCTGAATTTATGTAAGATTTCTCAGAGGGAGTCACAGACATCTTTTGAAGTCCATTTGTGATGTTCATGGAGCCCTGGCATAAAGCATCCAGATAAACTTGAAGGGTTTCACCCAACTCATTCATATACACTCAATATTTATTTTACTATGTTGTTAACTTTCTAATATTTTTCCCATGGGATTGTGATCCATGATGTTTAAGTGATTGAGAACCTCTCTTAAAGTGTGTTAATTCCTTGCTGTCTTGTTCCTGTTTAATTTCCTGCAAGAATGCTGTGAATCCTCTCAAAACTGTCTTCTTTGTCATTAGTGGTAGAACCATGCCGTAGAAAACAATGCTGTTATGTATCTGTGTAGGGACCCTTCATCTTGATGTTTCCAATCTTTGCTTTTTGGAATAGTTTAGAAGTACTGAAGAGAGTTATACTTTATTCAGTTATTTCGTTTCTGCTTTATTTCTTGGCAAACATTTAGCCATTATCACATCATCTTAAATATTTTATGTACTTCTTTAAAAAAACAAATCTAGCTCATTTTAGATACATCATATTCTGAGTTCAATTACCTGAAAACTCTGCTGAGATTTCCACTACAGCGGTACAGTGTTCACATTGAAACATTCAATGTTTTGAGTATTTCCAATCAAAGACTTTTTCCAGTGATTGTGAATTTCAGTAGGCTCTTGAAAATATCTGAATACTTAGAAAATAATTTAGAAAATATAGGACAACTGACATTACTGAGCACTTATTATATGAAAGGTACTTTACTTTTTATATTCTCACTGTCCTGAGATGTTGTTATTCCCATCACCCAAAGAAGTGGCAGAGTTGGGGTTCAAACCTTGGACTGCTTGTCTCCAGAGCCAACCCTCTTAACCACCACACTCTCTGGCTCCCAGAATTTGTCTTTCATTGAAATTCTGTAACTTTTCATTTTATGGTTGGAAAGAGTTTGAATAAACTGTTTAAAATGGTAAAGATGGTGTGCATGCATTTTAGAGATTTTCGTGGACACTGAAGAATTTTAAAATGTAAACCAGGCAGCCTAGTGGCACCTTTTGTCACCCTATTGTGAGTCTGATGAAATGTAGATCTTTCTCTATTCGGGGTTTCTAAGTGCTCAGTTTACTTACCCAGATCTGTCCTGTTTACCAAATACGAATTATTCCTTATTTCAAAGGATGTCTAATGAAGTTCTGTGACTTCAAAGGAAAAAAGTATTATATAATACATGCACTAAAAATATTACTCATTTTTATATTACGTCTTTGCCTCTGTGAAGCCACTGTTATTGCAGCGTCTTTTCTTTCAAATCAGTTACAGGACTGGACTCAGTAGTTTATCTGAAACAACTAATGGCTATCATAGAACATTTCCTAGTAGAAGAGGCCAGCTTTCCCTGTCCTCAGAGCCATAGCAGCTGAGCAGTTTTTCAGTTCTGTCACTTGTAGCTTTCTGCTAAGCGTAGAGGCGTGTCGATTCGTAGCAGTGGGTTTCGGCAGCAGTCTTTTCACCATTTACTTCAGATAAAGCTATGTGGTTAATTCACTGTCAAAATTTACCTTGCTGTTTGTGGAGATGGATTCGAAATGATTCATCTGTACCCTCTCCATTTGTTTCTCTTACGTTGAATAAGAAAGCATGTGTCTGAGACGGTAGATCCACATTAGGGCTACGAATTGTGTCCCTGAAACAGAAAGAAGATAACTGCTTATTCACGGCTTCAGCTCGTGTTTTTAGTCTCAGTTAACATCGTACCTAATCAGCCAAGGTAGGTAGTATCATCAGACAAGATCGCAGCTTGATATGTGACGAGCATACTAAAACAACAGAAATGTCTTGTTCTTCTCAAAAACCAAACCTCAGTTGTCTTTTGCCATCTGGCAGTATAACAACCAACCGGTATCCTTGCCACTGAGATTTCATTCTCTTTCCAGATCCTTCCTGGGCATCAGTAAATAGGGGAACTTTTATATGTGATGAGTGCTGCAGTGTCCATCGGAGTCTAGGACGCCATATCTCCCAAGTAAGGCATCTTAAACACACACCGTGGCCTCCCACACTGCTTCAGGTAAAGGATAAGAATTCTTCTCACGGTTTATAATTTATGTTTTAGCAGCTAAAATTTCTCCTGCTATACTTCTTAAATCTTACAAAATTGTTTGAATCATAATTGAATAAAGGTGCTTTGCCCATCAATGCTATGTACAAGTGTTATCTGTATTGAATTAATTGTTTAAGGTTTTTTTTCCCCTCCTAACATAAATCTTGTTCCAAAAGCTCAATTTTATATAGATAGATAGTCATTAAAATGTCTTAGTAATGTTGCACTGCCAGCTTTCTGGACTGTCACCAGCAATTGTTTTTAATTAGTCCATCATTTCTATGCACCATGATGACTGTTTCCAAAAGCTACTGTGGGAGAAACTTTTCATTAATGTACTTATTCCTGAGTACCTGCCAATACTTTTAGAAAATTTTTTCTTGCTTTGATAGAAGCATGGATTCCTCAGAAATTTCTGAAACATCTTAAGTTTTCTTAAAGCTCTTGCTGCCAGTCAAAAAGACCAAATCAAGTTAACATGTTTCGATTGCATGCCTAACACTCTGTTAAGTGTTAAATGGGCTCTCTGTTTTATTTTGGGTCCGATGTCAAGTTACCTGTACTTCTATTTTGGGGCAGGTATTCTTCAGATTCTCTCAGAATTCAGGATTAAGCATGCATTTTGCCTTCATTTGTCTTGAGTGCATACTTCACTAAATCTGTGGCAGCTGCCCAACATGTCCCTGAAACTTGTTAGTATGAACCAAGGGACCAAAACAAGTGGGTTTGGATCACCGATGTGAAAATATCTCCACTAATGTAAAAAACAGATGGGGCTGTTTCGGGAGTCGTGCTTTGAAATGAAATTAGGAGATATGGTTTATTAATAACTTTTGCTCGGACATTTCTAACAGCTCATTTTCATGTGAAAGTAGGTGTTTACTGCTTTCAGGTCTGTCTGCGTTTACATAGCCAGATCACATTATAGAATCTGAATAAAGTCCAGAAACGAGTAGTTTAAAGTGCCAGGGTTAACTCTAAAGCAACAATTCCCGAAGTGTAGTCCATGAACCACCAGTGGTACTCCAGACAGATGTAGGTCATACTCAAACATTTATTTTAATGTGTATGAGAAAACTACAACACATCAAACCATAACTGTTAATAAAAGTTTTAAAAAATGAGTGGATTTAAAGAAAAGTATTAAGTTGGATAGACAGTACATGGGTTGTTAGGACTGTTGAAAATAGTATTTGATCAGGCTTGGGAAACACTGCCCTGAAGTGTCAAAGTACTTTTCTTTAATAATCTATAAGAGCAATGCAATCCAACCCATTTAGGCATTAAGCTATCATGCTGGTCAAAGCCTGAATCCTGTATACTGGTTCATCTTTCTCATTCCGAAATCAGAAAATAATGTTATGAGTGACATCCCAAGCATCTTAGTGTTTGAAATGGGCTTCGTTTTCCTGGTTCGGTTACTGATTCCCATTGAATATTTGTGGAAAGAAATTAAAATATGTTTTCCTACTGTTTGTTTTAGATGGTCGAAACATTGTATAATAACGGTGCTAATTCTATATGGGAGCATTCTTTGCTGGACCCTGCCTCTATTATGAGCGGAAGACGTAAAGCTAATCCACAGGATAAAGTACAGTGAGTGGAATGTTTATAAATACTTTTATTTCTTCATAACAAGTGAGTCCCAGTGACAGGAGTGCAGCTATTTTTGATCAACCTCCTCAAGGGCAGCACAGGAGGTGGTTACCCCAATTGTGCATTGGGCTCTTTGCTGTCAGAAATGTAGAATGAGGCGGGGCGGGACCATCTGTTTTGCTTGGTTACCCAGCAGGAGTAAATGGTTTGTGCAGTTGGAAACCAAGGCTTGGAGGCTGTACATGTAATCAGATTTGAACTTAGTTACTCAAACAAGAGGCCGTCAGACCAGCAATCTAGGTCTGGGCCACCAGTCTGCCAGACGCCTCACCTATGAGATGGGACTAAATGCCGTTTCCTCCCTGGTTGCTAGATCAATTCAGAAAATTACACAGAGAAGAAGGATACTATAAAAAGTAGATATTCTGCAGTCCCAGCCATTATAATGCCTAATGTATGTTTTCAGACTTCAGATCTTTAAACACCACTAAAACTCACTTGAGCATTGTTCATTTTATTCTTGAGTAGGGGATGTGGGTCACTTCCTCATCTTTTCACAGTACAAAGAATGGGGAATGTCGCATCTGAACTACAAGTGAACTGTTTTGTTTTTGTTTTCAAACCAGTCCCAATAAAGCGGAATTCATCAGAGCCAAGTATCAGATGTTAGCGTTTGTCCATCGCTTGCCCTGCCGGGATGATGATAGTGTGACTGCCAAAGATCTTAGTAAGGTGGGTCACACCTTTTAAAACCCCTAAAAAAGCTGACTAAAACAGCATGTTGTTCGATTTGAAAAAAAATTTTAAAGGTAGAAAGAAAAACAAAAACTCATTTCTGTACATTAAATAATTAATAACAGCTTTTTTTGCAATTGGTTTTCTCTTTAATCTTAATTCAAATGGCAGCTGTTCATGTCAATGGGGGTACAAGGACAAAGAGGAAAAATAAGTATCTAGAAAACTATTTACATTTTTCAAATATGGTTTTTGAATTGTATTTCAATAAGTTTTTTGTTTAACTTTGAAATGGGAACCATTTCAGAGTTTGTTTCTAAAAGGGAATAAAAAGTTTGAAGGAGGCCGGGCGCGGTGGCTCACGCCTGTAATCCTAGCTCTCTGGGAGGCCGAGGCGGGCGGATTGTTTGAGCTCAGGAGTTCGAGACCAGCCTGAGCAAGAGCGAGACCCCGTCTCTACCAAAAATAGAAAGAAATCAAT
>CAUYSK010069465.1:0-28207 GCA_963575035.1 Avahi laniger
CAGAGCACGCAGTAAAGCTCACACCTGCCAGGTTTGCCTCTACCTTAGTGACTTGCCAAGGTCTGCAATGCTCTTGCCCTGAGTAGACCTCGTTTCCTTCAAGCCCTTGTTCAAGTTCACCTGCTCGGTGAGACCTGTCCAGACTCCTCTACTGAAAACCCCAACAGGCACCCCTCCCTCCCTCCACCCCCAAGGCTCCAGCTTCCCGTGTCCTGATCTTTTTTATTCCCCTGGGCACGTATCACTTTCTAAGTCACCATATAATTAGCTTGTTTATTATGTTTATTGTTGTCTGTCTCCCTAATTAGAACCTGTGCTCATTGAGGGCAGGGATCTTCATGTGTTTAGTTAACTGATATGTCTCAGGTACCTGCTTGAGACATAGTAGACACTCACTCTAAATCATTGCAACAAATAACTCACTCATGGAAATGAAAATTTCCCAGCCACGCAGATAAACAGATTAGACAATTCAGGTAAAATATTAGTACTACTATCTTCAAAAAGCATATATTAAAACATATGCTTCTTTTTTCTTTCAATTACCCGAGCCCCTCACAAAATCAGTTCTTGATGCTCATAATGCCACTCAGCTTTGCGACAGCATCCTCCTCTAAAGGCAGCATTCTAAAATATTCTTGTTTCTTGGTGAATTTTTTTCACATCTTAGTCTATGGGATTATTATTTTGATATCTGGGAAATCAAACTCTTGTAACTTGTATTAAACGCTTTTCTATTTCTTACAAATGAAATTATATTCATCCACAAAGTCCCTCTCACCTTACCATACATGGTGTGTGTTGGTTCAATACTCTCCATCGCCATGATGGGTCTGTCTCCTGTTCTGCCCCAAACCATTGAGCCTGACCTTAAGCAAATCCCTTAGCCTTAATTCTAAAATAAGGGGGTTGGATGATATAATGTTCATTCTGCCCTTCCACATTTACAGGATTGCAAACTATTCTTTTTGTCCTTTTTAATGCTAAGGGGATCTCTCCTCCTCCAAATTTCTTTGAGCCTTGAGCATTTTTGTGGTTGGTTTGAATGCCAGGTACATCCTTGAGGAATATATCTGTTATATTCTCTCCCAAGTAATCAGAAATTCCTTCAATTCCTCAAACTTACTTTCTTAAAGAAAACATAGAAATATTTTAAGGTTTTGAGGCAGAAGTGATAGTGAGGATATATTTAAGCTAAGATTTATTGTCTTGATGGTATTTTGCCCAAACTATTTCATTAAGCTGCATAGGCAGGTATCAAGTTGAGCCATATGAAATAGTCATTCTTTTAGATCAAGGAAGGACTAATAATGGCAACTTCATATGGTTTACTCAGACATACACCTGTTTATCCCTATCTATGATTAGAAAATATTCCAATATTCCAAGATTTTTTTTTTTGGAGACAGTGTCTCACTCTGGTGTCCTAGCTAGAGTGCAATGGCACGATCATAGCTCACAGCAACCACAAACTCCTGGGCTCAAGTGATCGTCGTGCCTCACTCTCCCAAGTAGCTGGGACTACAGGTGCATGCCACCATGCCTAGCTAATTTTTTTATTATTTTTTGTAGAGATGAGGGTCTTGCGATGTTCTTGAACTCCTGGTCTCAAATTATCCTCCCACTTTGGCTTCCCAAAATGCTGGGATTAGAGGTGTGAGCTACCACACCTGGCCCTAAACTTTTAGTCTTCATAGAGAGGCACTCTTTTAGTCCATTACCATTTCTCAGGGACTGGATTTTTTAGGAGGGTTATTATCGTGAGAATCAGATACCAGGGCTCTAGAGACTGTCAGTTCTGATTGCAATGTTTATGTCTCTAGGTGGGATGTGCATCGGGGCCAAGCTGCCGCCTCTCTGCATTGCTTCCCACCCTGCAGCGAGGGCCGAATGAGCTACTGAATAAATGTCCATGTCTTCACCTGGCCCTGCCACCCTCTAGATTCCTCTGCCTCGTGCTTCAAGAGGATAAATAAATGCACTCGGTTGTTATTAGGAACTGATGGGGCAGTGGGGTTTCCTGCACACTCATCAGATCCCGGCCCTGAGAGGAGTCAGCTCTCCCAGCAGGGGATGTGTCCAAACACGTGTATCCCTCCCCTCGTGGCCCTTTCCTTTTCCTTTGTTAGATTAAATCTTTCCATGCAGCAAACTTTCTTTTTTGGTGATTATTGTTTTTCCTTTTTGTGGAGACCAGTCAGCAGGTCCTGCTCTAAGCAAAACTGTGAAGTAGGCAAAGTTCCTCTCCAGCCCCCCACCACTTCCCTTTCAGCATCCTCCCTCCCGCATGCATTCAGCCATTCAACCCATCAGCATTTACTAGGGGCTCACTGTACCCGGGGCTGCTTTCTGGTTAGGATGTTATTTCGTAGTGGACTGAGATGAAGGATTTGGTATTTACATAGTCATAGTGAACATTTATCTACCCAATTGCTCTAGAGTGGTTTTTGTTTCTTCTCTTTTCCTCACCACTGGTACCAACAGCTGCTACTGATTCTACCTGCAATAGGTAGAATGGTGGATCCAACCCCCTCTCTGCATTTCCATGGTGCCCTTCTTGGTTTAAGCCTCATCATCTCCTGCTTACGCTGTCGCGGTAGCATCCTACTTGACCTCCCTTTTTCTACTTTGCCTCCTAAAATCCATCCTGCAAACGGTGGTCAGAGTTGTCTTCTCAAGGTATAAGTAAGATCAAGTGTTCCCAGCTTAAAACTCTTCAGTGGCTTGGAATCAAGCACCAACCCCTTCCTGTGGCTTTGGGTCCTACCTGACCTGGGCTTGGACTTCTCTCTGGCTTTACTCTGCTAGAGCCACCCTGCCTTTGTTCCGTGTCTCCAACACTCCAAGTGAATTCCCATCTTCATCATTTTCACTAGCTGTTCCCTCCTCCTGGAATGTTCTTCCCTCTGCTATCTGCATGATTGATTCTTCCTTGGCAACAGTTCTCATGTAAATGTCGCCTCACAGAAGAGCCACCCCTGACCACCCAAGCTGACATGGTCATTAAGCCGTTCCATTGCACCCCCTGTTCTGGTTCTTCATGTGGTGCTCATTCCACGTCACAGCATCTTGCTTGTTACTGTCGTTCTCCCACTGACTTTCCACCGGTGCTTTCCCAGGGCCTAGAACAGTGCCTGCTCTATAGCAGGCAATCGATACATTGTTGCTGATCAATTCGTTCGCAAGTATTTGTTATGTGTTCTGCACTTTACATACATTATTTAATTCTCTCAAATATCCTGTGGGGAACATAGTATCATTATCTCTGTTTTACAAATTTGAAAACTGAGGTAAGTAGAGATCTCTAAAAAGGGCTGGCTCCATAACTTGTGGGGCCCAGTGGAAAATGCAAATACAGGGCCCTTTGTAAGAACATTCTGTAGCATTTCAAGGCAGAGGCAGCAGGGCTGGGTAAGGGGGTTTCGGAGAGCTAGGAAACGTGTATTGAGCAGGGCAGTCAGGGTAATCCTCACAGAAAGGTGAAATGTGAGGAAGGCTTAAAGGCGAGGAGGAAGTTCGCTAAGCGAACATCCCAGAGGAGAACATTCTCTGGGTAGAGGCAGCGGGAAGGGAAAGGCCCTTGGGTGGAAGTGGCAATGCGAGAGGGAAGGGGCCTTGGGGAGGGTTCTGTGAGGTGTTGTAGGGTTTCGAGTAGAGAAAAGACACGATCTGGCTTTTATTAGGAAACCATTGTCCCAGTGGCTGTGTTGAGAACACACTGTGGAGGCGCAAGTGGAGACTTCTCAACAGGCTACTGCAACTAACCAGGCGAGAGGCGGTGGTGGCTTGAACTAGGGTGAGAGTCCTGGAGGTGGGGAGAAGGGGTCTGATTCTTGATATATTTCACAAGGAGGGCCAAGAAAATTTGTTGGTAGTTTGGATGTTGGGTTTATAAGAAAGAAGAGTCAAGGATGACTGCAAGGTTTTTGGCCTGAGCAACTCAAAGAATGAAGTTGCCACCCACTGAGATGGGAAGGTCTGAGTGAAGCAGGGTGTTGCCAGGGAGATTAAGGAATTCAGTTTTTGATTTGAGGTGTCTATTAGGTATCCAAATGAAGATGTCAAGGAGGAGTTGAATAAATGAGTCTGGGGTTCCAGAGAGAGGCCAGAGCTGAATACACGCATTTGAAAGACATCCGCACTATAGGTTATTGTTAAAGCCTTGGACAGAGTGAATCACCAAGGGAATGAGAGTGGGTAGACAGTAAAATGAGGTCCCAGGACACTGATATTAGGAAGTGCAGGGGAACTGGGAAGAGGAGGAGGGAAGGATGCTGTGCTCACCTGTGTCGAACGATGATGTGAGGTGGGATGAGACGAAGGCTGATGCTCTGCCTTTGGAAGTTTTTGGTGAACTTGACAATAGCAAGTTCAGTGGAGAGGCAGGAAAGAACTACCTCCGGGAAGGAGTAGATTTAAGGGAGTCAGAGGGGAGAAATCAGAGACAGAGTAGACCTTTTTTTCACTGAGTTCTGTAGCAAAGTGGACGCAAAGAAATAAGGCAGTAATTGGAGAGGGTGGAGGTTGAAAATGAATCAAAAAAAATTTTTAAAAGATGGGAAAAATGACAGCACTTTTATGGCTCATGGGGATGTTCCAATACAGAAAGAAAATTGATGACGATCACCAATAATTTCTATATTAAATACCACCCCTGTCTACATCAGGCTGATTAATTCACCACCTGGGGTTCATCTGAAGTGGTGGTGGGCTTCTGTTTGGAAGCATCCAAATGTTAACTAACTATTCCTAGTGTATGTATTCCAGGTAGAAGAGAGAGAAATTTTCACCAGCCCCCCCAATAAAGATCAAAACTTACAGATACACACACAAATATACCCCATATTGTCTATACTAAGTAATTTAAAGTAAATTACAGACGATGCGATACCCGCAAACCAATGACTCATGCCCCAACTCCAACCACCTTCTCACTTTGCACATTCCCCTCATTCCCTGCTGGAGCCCCAGCCCCAGGGTTGGTCCTTGAGAGTTGGAGCTTTCAGTGGCTTCGGTGGCATTCATGTGTTTTTCCAGGACTTCCTGCCCCGTGGCACTTTGCTGGAGTGAACACCTTTGCTGGAGACAGAGAGAGATGTGAAGCTGTCATAGACCCAAAAAGAATCATTTGAAAGAGATCTTTCCCAATTTCTTACTCCAAGATGTGAATAATTACCCGTATATCACACATTCTCCTGAATTTTAGTTTTGGCTCTCCCATCAACAAGCTGTGTAATCTTGGACAAGTCACATAACTGTTAAGGTCCTTGGATTTCTCAATATGAGTCCATTCTGGTTTTGACTTTTTATCATTGTAACCTCTCTGAGTCTTTGTGGGGGAATTTTCTTCTCTTTTTTCATCTTCCTTTTGCTTCTCTCTCTAACTGAGAACCATTAACCAAGGAAAATATAATTTAAGGGTACATAAGTCAAAGGGCTCACACAGTAGTAATATTCTTTGGGGGTACGGGGCTTGGGCGGTGGGTAAAGTCACAACTGATGGTCGCGGTGAGCGTTGTAGTGGGGGAAGGGCATGTCTCAAATCATGGTTGGGATGTGGCAAAGTCATAACATGTAACCAAAATGTTTGTGCCCCCACAATTTCCTGAAATAAAAAAAAAGAAAAAAAAATCAGAGTACAAAATAGCAAAAAAAAGGCAATTCATTTTCTTTTCTTTCTATTTTTATTGTGGTAAAATATGCACAACACAAAATTTACCAGTTTAACTATTTGTATGTGTACTGACATTAAGTACATTCACATTGTTGTGCAACCATCACCACAATTCATCTCCAGAATGTTTTTTACCTTCCCAGACTGAAATTCTATATCCATTAAGCAAAAATCCCCCACTCTCCCTCTCCCCAGCCTCTGGCAACCACCATTCTACTTTTTGTCTCTATGAATTTGGCTACTTTAGAATCTACATATAAATGGAATTATGCAATGTTTGTTCTTTTGTGTCTGGCTTATTTCATTTAGTAGAATGTCTTCAAGGTTCATCCACGGTATAACATTTGTCCCTATCTCTTTCCTTTTTAAGTCTGAATAGTATTCCATTGTACGTATATACCACACTTTGTTTACCCATTCATCCGCTGATGAACACTGGACTTGTTTCTACCTTTTAATTTTTGTGAATAATGCTGCTATGAACATTGGTGTACAAATAGCTTTCTGAATCCCTGCTTTCAATTATTTTGGGTATATACTCGGAATGGAATTGCTGGATCATATGGTAATTCTATGTTTAATTTTTTGAGGTGCCATTGTACTGTTTTCCATAGTGGCTACCATTTTACATTCCCATCAACAGTGTATGAGGGCTCCAATTTCTCCACATCCGTGCCAATACTTGTTATTTTCTATTTTGTTGATCATAACCATCCTAGTGATTGTAAAGTGGTATCCCATTTATGGTTTTGATTTGCATTTCCCTATTGATCAGTGATACTGAAAATCTTTTTTAGTGCTTATTGGCCCATTTGTATAACTTCTTTGGAGAAATGTCTAATAAAGTCCTTCACCCATTTTTTAATTAGGTTTTTTTTTGTTGTTGAGTTATGGGAATTATTTATATATTCTATGTATTAGTCCCTCATCAGGCATATGATTTACGAATGTTTTCTCCCATTCCATGGGTTGTCTTTTCATTCCGTTGATAGTGTCCCTTGATGCACGGAAGTGTTTAATTTTTTTTTTATTGTTTGTTTGTTTGTTTTTTGAGACAGAATCTTGCTTTGCTGCCCTGGGTAGAGTGCAGTAGGCATCACTGTAGCTCACTGCAACCTTGAACTCCTGGGCTCAAGCAATCCTCTTGCCTCAGCCTCTGAAGTAGCTGGGACTACAATGCTCTCCATGACACCTGGCCAGTTTTTCTATTTTTTAGTAGAGACAGGGACTTGTTCTTGCTCACACTGGTCTCGAACTGCTGAGCTCAAGTGATCCTCCCACCTCGGCCTCCCAGAATGCTAGGATTACAGGTGTGAGACACTGCGCCCAGCCAGAAGGTTTTAATTTTGACGAAACCCAATTTGTCTACTTTTTCTTTTGTTGCCGCTGCTCTTGGCATCGTATCCAAGAAATCATTGCCAAATTCAATGTCTTTAAACTTTTCTGCTATATTTTTTCTAAGAGTTTTATAGTTTTAGCTATTACATTTTCTTAATTTGATATTTTTGTGTCTTTGATGTAGAAAAAAGTTCCACTAAAGGAATTTCTTAAAGAACAGGGAACATTACATTTTATTCAATAAATACATTGATTAAAACATTTCAGCTTAATATGGCCAACAATCAAGGTAGCAAAAAACTGAAGGAACAAGAGGGTGAAAAGAGTCAGAAAATGAGGAAGACAGAGTAGTAGAAGAAGGTGGAGAAGAGAAAACAGAAAAAATTCCTCCTGTTGTTGAAAAAACAAAGATCTGACTTATTAGTCCTACTCTTTAAAAATGCACCCACTTCCAGCATTTGCCACGAGATGTTGCATATTTTAATAACTACCTAAATTTCATATGCATAAAGGTTATTAAAAAAACGTAATGAGAAAAATCGCTTACTACATGGTTTGGGAAGCAGATTAGGCAGAAAACAAAAATTAAAAAAAGATCAAATGTTCTTGAGTAATGGCTCATTTTTCTTTAAAGGCATATGAACCACCCTGGCAGCCCACAAACCCGCGGGGATTGTGTGATCCAAAAATGAGAGTCAATGGACTTCAGGAAAAATAAACACAAAACTTATTTTCTTCCTTGTCTTGTCGTTTTAGTAAAATTAAGTCAAGGAGACAGATCAGCAGACACAGGGCAAGCAATCTCTGGAGGTGATAGCATAAAAGAAAAAAAAAACGTGGGTGGGGCTGGAGGTGCAGAAATTGAGCTACACATGCCTCAAGTTCCCGTCCTCTCCCTTCCCTTCGTGCCCGGGAGGAGCTGGGGAGAGGAGAGGCTGACTGCAGTAGCACCAGCTGCCTGGTTTTAAATGTGTTGTTTTCCTTTTACTGCAGCAAGAGAGGGGCCTCCTGGGACCACTGAGGGCGATGTCCCTTCTAAAGGCACATCACCCAGGAGCCACTGAGGATGGCCTCCCTCAGAAGGGAAGGGGAGTATAATGGTAAAATGGTAAAGCTGTCAAAGAAAAGGTGGAAAGTGATTCTATTCTCGGTGCACGATAGGATGAATACTGATTTCGTGCGCCTGGGGTTGGCTGACGCTCTGGAAGGTGGCGCGGCATGCGAACTGAAAGAGCCAATCTGAAAAGCGGGCCCCCTTGGCTACACTTGACACTGGGCTCAGCGTCCCCGGGAGGGCCAGGGCGGGACAGTGGGTGCTGGAACTAGGATTCGCGGGCACCGTGGCGGCTTCCCTGAACAGTGACCCCGTGTGGTGGCAAGGGGCAACGACAGTACCCCGACCACATTTTTCTCCCAGCCTGGGGGCGCTGCGTATTGAATCCCACTTTGGACTGTACAAGCCCTGGAGTTTGTGGACTATGCGAAGGTGGGGTGTATGTGGGGGATCTTCTAGAAAGAGATGCTGGATTTCATGTCAAATAAAAATAAAGTTCGTGGGTCTTTAAGAGGTGACTGGAGAAAATAAAATAAACATTTGCGTCTGGTTTGTGGAGCGGTTCATGCTGGTTACATTTTAGTAGCGTGTAAAGGGCATTTCAAATTTTGTACTTGAGTCCCCCCTCCTGCCACCCTCCAAGAGAGGGGTTTCAGCTACCATGGCTGAAAAATGCAGCTTTGGGCCTTTGAGAGTTTAGGCTCGGGTATGTAGCTGGTTGCTAATATACGACATCTCCAGGGTCCCAAAAGCCCATTTCATCCAGGGTGAGCTAGCCAACCTATTTTGAGTGGTAAAATATTTCCCTCCCCACAGTTCATGCCCATTAAGATAGGAGGAGGACTGAGCATGTAGGAAAGAGCGGGCTTTGGAGGAGAGAGAAGGAGAAAGAGAGGCTCAGGGCAGCGTCGGTAGCTGGAAAGGGAGATGGCTCCTTTGGCTGAAGTGAGGGCGAAGGAAGCAACGCGGGTCTGGGACATCACCATAGCGATAAGGACGAGTATTTTATAGTCGTGCTAAGTGTCATGCACTATTCTCAGTGCTAACATCAATTACTTCATGGATCCCCAACAATCCTATGAAGTAGTACTATTATTATTTTTCATTATATTTATGAGGAAACAGAAGCACAAAGATGTGATGTGCCTAACAGCAAGCACCGGAGTTTGGGGCTCAAATCCAGGCTGTTTGGCTACAGAGTCCCAACTCTTAACCCCTCTTTTTGCTACCTCTTTGCCATCGACAGAATTAGGATGAGAGCAGGGCACAGTTCATTGACGGCTGACAATAATGGTATAACTTAGACAATATTAGGAGCACGTCAGAGAAAACCCAAGTCACTGGCTTAAACCAAAAGGGAATTCATTTGCGCACACAAATGAAAAATTCACAGACAGGTCTGGTTCAGGCATGGCTTGTCTCAGGCTTTGAACGATGTCCCCAGTGTCCATGTCTTAGCTCTGCTTCTTCTGGGTTGGTCCTGTTCTCAGGGTGCTTAGTGGCCTCCCAGGATTTCAGGCACACTTCTTCCCCACACCCAATCAGTGGGAAGATGGAGTATTTTTCCCCCAGAATTCCCAGCCGACCTATCTTCATGCATCATTGGCTTTGATTAAGTTCAATGCCCATCTGTGGCAGAGACTGAGTCACTGTTGACCAAATCGAGCTTCTCTTTTTTTCTGAGTAAGCTAGACTATGTTTTCCTACCTCCCTTGCAGTTAGATGTGGCCATGTGACAGAATTCTGGCTGATAATGTGGGAAGAAGTGACATGATCCTGATGCTTTCTTTCCTTTCTGGCTGTTTGGAATGGAGAGGCCCCCCAGGTTAACCTTGAAACCACAACCACATGTTTAAGGTGGGTGGATCAACCAAACAGAAAGATCCTGGGTCCCCAAATCACTGCACGGAAGAGAGTCACTTATCAATTAGGAATCTATTAATAAGTGTGAGAAACAAATCCCAATTATAATAAGGTCATGGAGATTTTGGTATTTTTCTTATAAAATAGCTTGCCAATGTGGCTAGAGGAATGGGATATATGGAAATCAATTGAGATCCATCTCTGGGAATTGGAAAAGATCATCAGCCTAACCATTTGGCTGAGAATGGGGAAGGGCAATTTCTCAGGGCAAATTCAAGTTACTAATACAAGAAGGTGAGGGAGATGCTGGGCAGGCAATGACAAATTATCAGGGCAAGTCGTGAAGCCAGGAGTGCAAATCCAGACCTCTTGGCCAAGCACATCATCAGTAGTCTTCTGGGACAGCTGGTCTACCACTTCTTTGAGGACTTATTCCAGTTGCCCATTCATTTGGTCTTGCTCAAGGCCCTCTGTGCATTGGGTAATGTACTAAGTTCTGTGGATAGATATTGCGATCAAAAGTGGGTCTGGGCCCGGGGATGACCAGGCATTCACTTTTACAATGGGAACTTTGGCAGAAGTTTTAGCAGACAATTGTGTTCAAATAATGTAGTCCACCCCAAGCCCTAACCAAATCTAAACTCCAGCTTTTATCTTGTTTTTGTTTTCAAAATGATTGTGCTTGATTGATTGGTCTCTCTGAATGCAGAGGTCCACTTTTCTTATTACACTCTGCAGAGTTAAGCAGGATTGGGAATCAGATGCATCTGTTTCCTTTGTTACAGCTAAAGACAAATGCACAGTTCTATAGTCTTTAACTATAGGTTAAAGGTCTGTTCCCTTTTCTCTCTACTCTTCATGTTATCTCATTATAAAGTTCAATGTGTTTTCTGCAATTACCGGCTTCCTCTCTCCCACTCCTGCCCGAATCGAGCAGAACATGGAACACTTGGAGCCGACTGGCAGGAACCCAGTACCGTTGTGTCTGATTTACAAGTGATATTTATGCACTAGTCATTCCCAACAATGGCTCAAACAATTCTTTAGGACAATAATAGAGCTGACATATCAATATGAAGTGGTCGTGACTTCATGAAGACCTTGATAGGTCAAGACCAATGATAAATCATCTGCTTCCTGCCTATTCATTTATTCAGTTCGTTCATTGTTTTCAACAAATATTTACTGATAACCTACTATGTGCCAGATGCTGTTTTATGCCCATTCCCTTCTCTTTAGCCTAGGGCTCAGTAAACATTCTCTGTAAACAGCCAGAGAGTAAATATTTTAGGCTTTGTGGGTCATATGTCTCTTTGGCAATGAATCAACTTTGTCATCGTAATGCAAAAGCAGCCATAGACAGTACGAAAATGAATGAATGGTATTATTGCAATAAAAATTTATTTATAACAGCTGGCAATGGGCAGGATTTGCCCTGTGGTTGCTAGCTTGTCCATCCCTGCTCTAGCTGGACAGTTAATTCTAACCATCTTCCAACTTCATCCTTGTAAGACTTCATTTTTCTTTTCCTCTCCAAATTTCAGAGCAGAGGAATTCATTAGCTAGTTAATCAATTGAATTGAGTTCTGGTTCCAAAGATTCTGTAGTTTGTTTCTTATTCAATAATAATAATAATATCAACAGCAACAATAATAATAGATCACAATTATATATCATTTATCATGTGCCAGCCACTGCTCTAATCACTTTCCAAAGAGCAACTCATTTTCCCTGACTTAGTGGAGAAAGGCAAAGAGGAGGTTTAGTTAGTAGTGATATAAAAAGTTGTTTTTGGCTATTGTTTTCCAGTATCACATGTATTTTGGTAAAAGAAATAATACCTAATATTTGTTGAGCTCTTACAAGGTACCAGTTGCCATGGTGATTGCTGTCCGTATATTATCTTACATAGCCTTTCAGTAGCTCTTTGAGGAAGGTACAATTTTAATGTCTTTTTTATAGCTTAGAAAATTGAACCTCAAAGTGCTTCAATAACTTGTCCTGGCCAGGGAGTGTGGAACTGAAACTTGTTTTTGCCTCCAAGGCCATGCTCTTCTTTGCCATAATGACTTGCTTGGACTAGGCGAGATTAATAGAATCCACCAGACAGTAATGTGGGTTTTACTATGATTGTATTTTATTTTTAAATTAAAAAACTTTCCTTTAATGGGCCAAGCTTCTCAGATGGCAGAGCACAAGATGCTTGTGTCTCTGGTGCTTTGGCATTATGATGACTGTCATTTACAAACCCAGTGCCCGAGAGGCCTCATTAAATCAACAGGACAATGGGACGCGTTAAAACATAAGTGCAGCTGCTCTGCGGAGGAATGTCGCCTGTGGGACGCGGAGCCTGGTCTTTATCAGGCTGAGCCGAGGTAGCTCTGGGCAGAGGGCACACGCTGCTGCGCCACCCCAGAATGCGGCCCTGCGGCCGACAGCTGACAGCCACTCCGCGAGCCTGGGAAGGGGTGGTCTTACCCATAGATTAGATCTTGAAAGCTGCCTCTTTTCGTGTCTTTTTGTTGTGTGGCTCAAAAGAGTCGCTCAGCTGGCGCAGCAATTGCTGTCAACAAAAGGAAGCTCTATATTTGAGCAGTAGCAGGGCAGGCTGCCTTGGGAGGCGTGTTAAACGAAGTGGACTCTCTTCAAGATGGATGTCGAGTAAGAATTCTCCTGCATTTTGCAAATAAGGGTTGTACAGGGTCGTGGGCATGTTTTGAGGAAATCCCTGGCCTCCACGTAAGTGAATCGTTTTGCGGAGGCATTGCCTATTTCTGGCGGGGCACGCGTTTAGTGTTACATGGAATGAGAGGGGAATTTCTCGCTCATCTCAATTTTAAGTGCTACAAACAGAAGTCAGCCCCAAATGACTTTTTGTTCCCCTAGATGCTATAGCAAAGATTATCAGAGAAATAGTAAAAATTATAAAGGTTAGGTTTCGGAAAATCTGAATTTTAAACTCAATTCTGTCCCAAAGAGCTGTGTAACCTTGGATCGGTCTTTGCAGTTATTTGGGTCCCAGGACTTTTACCTGTTAAATAATGGGGTTGATGGATACAAATTTTAAATTTCCTTCTGGTTCTAAAATTTTATGACGTGAAATTGACCTTAGAAAATTTCTTTATTGTTGTAAGTATTGCGCCAGAGAAATCAGAATGAGAGAAGGAACGAAAGGCTATCTTCCTACACCTAGCAAGATCTGTAAACTGAAAATGGACGCAAGTCTCAGGATTGAAGTAGGAGTATAAGACAGAACTAGAACCAGTTTCCCTTTGTAATGGGTCTGCTTCTTTTTGTATGTGGTTCCCTAAGCATTCTCTTTCCTTCTATTGAGAGCATTATCATTTTTCTCTGATTAGGGCCATGAAATTTAGCAAATAAAAATATAGGACACTCAGTTGAATGCGAATTTCATATATGACAGATCATTTTTTAGTATAAGTATATCCCACGCAATATTTGGGACATACTTATATTACAGAACTTTGTTTGATGTTTATCAGAAATTCAAATTTAACTGGGCATCTTGGTATTTTATCTGACAACCCTACCTCTGGCGAATCAGGTTTTCCCCCTATGAATCCGAATGCTTTGGGTGGCAGGGTTTCTGCTAGATTTGGAGCTGAGAGGAGTGGGGCTTGGTGTCCCAGAGTCCACTCTGAAGAGTATCCACGCCTGAGAGAATCTGGTGTGGGGAGAAGCAGAGTTAGGAGGTTAAGGGAAGGGGAGAAGGGGCCCCAATCACATGGGCCTTATCAGTAAGGTCCTTAACGATCTACCCCTGGATATTCAGTTAATCGAGCCCATAATTAACTTTTTGCTTAAGCTGCTTTGAATCATGTTCTCTGTCTCTTGCAAATGCAATGTTCTTCCTGATCCATCCCTTCTATTAATATTTCTAATATCTTTCCCAGCCCCTCCTTGTGGCGAAGGCAGGAAATGGGAAGAGAGGATCAAATGTTTGTGGTACACCCCGGGTCCGTACTGCACATCACCTCCTTTAACGTTCCCAAAAGTCCTCCAAATAGAGGATCTTATTCTAGCTGTGCAGACAAGGAAGTTCAGGCTCAGAGATGTGGAATAACTTGTCCCAGGATAGCACAGCTTTTAAGTGAATAAGCTGAGAAGTCAACCAAAGACTGTTTGACTCAAAACCTGTACTTTTCCTAATGTACAACATTGATTAAAAGAGAGAGGCCAGGGAGATGATGGAGGAAATTAGAGAGAGATGCTCGTCAAGGTAATCACTTAGGTGGGGCAAGTGATATCAAATGTACTAAAGAAAAACTTCCACAGCCCATGTGTCTTCCCTCTCTGGCACCCATCTTGTGTTTTCATATCTTGTGGTTCTTGTAGAAAGGACAAACAGAAGCGTCAGGGACAAAAACAATAGATAGAATATGGTACCCATCTCACAGGAGTAAGAAATCTTGACGAGTACAAGTGTTTCTGCTTTCTTATGTGGGTTGTTAAGAGAATTGCTTATAAAATCCCAAAGCCAGATAGTTCATCTGATAGATAGATAACCTTATGGAACAGACCTACTTTGTGTGGGGAGCTGTACAGAAGTGTGTATTATAAGGAGACCATCATTTGGCTCCTTTTGTTTATCTCTCCTTAGGTCTGTACCTTTTCAGTACCCTCCCTTCTTGACTCTGGGCCCAGGCATGTGACTTGCTTTAGCCAATAGGATGTTAGTAGATATGACACAGCAGAGGCCTGAAATTGCCTTGCACATCGGGACTTGCTCTCCTGACCCTCTGCCATAGTCCTGAGAACATGCCAGAGCTAGCCTGCTGGAGCATGAGAGCCCTGTGGAGCAGAGCTGAGTCATCCCAGGAGCCCCGACTGAACCAGTCCAGATCAGCTGACAGTCAGTGGACTCTCAGAGGAGACAGCAGAACACCCAACCCAAACCTAAACTGAGCTCGAACGTGTGAGCAAGAGATGCCTATTATTGTATGACAATGAGAAATTTTATTTTTGTCTTTTTTTTTTTTTTGAGACAGGGTCTTGCTTTGTTGCCAGGGCTAGAGTGCAATGGCATCATAGCTCACCGCAACCTCAAAGTCTTGGCCACAAGCAATTGTCCCACCTCAGCTTCTCAAACTGCTGGGATTATAGGCATGAGCCACCGCACCCAACTGACAGTGAGGTTTTATGGTTATATTTGCTATGCAATGAAAACAAACTGATACATGGAACCAGGGAATTTTATTTTTGTCGTAGCCCTTAGATGCAAGGTTTGTTCTTAATGCAACTGGGACCGCCAAGGCAATTCTAGATCTTTCTAGGATAGACTCTAATTGGTTGTAGCATATCACGGTAACTGACAAAGGCACCAGAGAAAACCTGGGATTAGTCCAGGATATACACTCCTGGGGCTAGACCAGAACCAGAGTGACCTTGAGGCCAAAGTCCCAGAGATGCACTTACTGGTGGTTCACTGATTTGTTGGACATAAGTACCTGTGAAAATTTACTTGCTTAAGAGACCTGAAGAGAAAATGGGTACATATTGCGAGGACACACTTGGTACACTAGACCCCACAGAATGACTGCCGACTTTTAGAAGAGACTATTCAAATAACCTTTGATGGAGCAAATCCAAATCTCTTGCTTTTTCAAGTTAGGGAGCCCACCGCATTGACAGAATCTCAGTAGGATCACAGCAGGGAAGGTGTTGTGTCAAAGGCAATGTTTATAACGTTTTAGGGGTCTGGTTAGTGAGGTCTTTCAATGCAAGGGCTAACTGAGAATGGACACACTTTGAGATATGATGGTGTAGGATTGATGCATGTGGTAAGATGAGCCTTGGAAGTGAACTTGAAGGGTGAGCTGTGATTTCACGAGCCCCGGTGGTGAGAGTTCTGAGAAAGGGCCTATCACCCTGATGTGGGCTTGTTGAGTTGCCTACTGTTCAGATAAATGGATTTTCAGAAAGTTCCTGAAACAAACAATGCAGTTATTTGGGTCTTTATCTTTCTGGCAAGCGATTTCGGAAATGGCAAAGCCGCATTGGTGCTGAGCGTGGAATGGTAGGGTCACATTAGTGGAGATAATAAGCTGAGTCACAGGAAGTGATTTCTCTTCTCTGGAGTCAGCAAAACGTGTGTTCTCCTTGTGTGGCGCAGGAAGTTACACGACTTCTCTGCATGTCCGCTCTTCCTGGGGGAATGAGGATAATGACAGTCCTTTGACAAAGCGTTGCCCTTGCCGTGGAGACTGCAGGCGGTGAGGCAGGGGAGGTGCTAACACAATGCCAGGTGGATAGGAAACGCTGCGGCTCCATCGGTGGAAGCCATTTCCAGATTGTGATGGCCAGAGGCTGAAATGATTTCAGCAGCACTTCTGAGGTGTAAGATTTTTGTAAATCAGACTGTTAGAATGAGAAAGGGAAGAAAATACAGCAATCCCAACATGGAATAGACATTCCAGCATCAGCAATTGACTTTGGATGGCGTGAGAAGCCCGGAGAAGGTGAAAAGGTGGAAATTATAATTTTGTACTTACAGCTCCATGGAAAGGAGCTTTTGCAATAACAAATTGATGCTGCAAACACTGACTCAGAAATCCTCCTGCCACAGAACACGTAATAATGACTTGCTTTAGAGCCTCCAGAAGAAGGCAGCCCTGCTAGCCGCCTTGGACTTGTGACTGCCGGAACTCCATGGGAGGCACAGATTTGTGGTCATTCATTTCAGCAGGAATGGGAGACGGAAACAGGAGGTGCAATACTTTTTAAACGTGAAAGGGGTCCTGAGACCAACAAGTTTGAAAAGTGCTGTCATCTAGCGCCGTGATGTAGGCAGGGGGGAGGGAAGCAGAAAGGTGAGACAAGCAAAGATGCAGCCGGGGCCATGTGGCCGTAGTGCCCGGGACCTCGGATTCCATTTTTCAAAAGGATGAGGGTGGGATTCTTTGTCTTTTTGTTTGTTTTGTTTAGTTTTTTTGTTTTAAGCAGTGCAGCCCTGCCCTGGTGTGCCCTCCCAAATTCATACGTTGAAATCTTAACCCCAAAGGTGGGGAGGCGGGGCCTTTGGGAGGTGATTAGGTCATGAGGGTGGAGTCCTCGTGAACGGGATAGGTGCCCTTGCTGGAAGACGCCCCAGAGAGTTAGCTTGCTCTCTTTGTGCCATGGGGGGACACAGCGAGAACTCAGTGGTCTGCCACCCAGAGGAGAGTCCTCACCGGAACCCAGCCATGCTGGCATCCTGATCTTGGACTTCCAGCCTCCGGAACTGAGAGAAATAAATGTTTGTTATTTAAGCTCCCCAGTCTATGATGATTTGCTGTAACAGTTCGAACTGACTAAGATAAGCCCTTTCTTCAAACTGGAAGGAAGCCCAGTGTGCAAAGACCTCAAACCTGGGGCTTGCGTTGGTTCAAGTAAGAATGGCAGGAACCCTCCCCTTTCCCCACAGCTACGGAAGAGGCCCTGGGGAGCAGGTGTGAAGGCTCTGCTTTAGGCCAAGCCTAAGGGTCTTAAGTCACTGAAGCATTTTAGTGCCTAGTGATCCTCCTGGGGGAGGGAGGATTCCAGAGTGATAAGGCACAGAAAGCTTCTGGAAGACAAGATAGGGCTTGAACCAGAGAAATGAACGGTGAGATGAAAATGAGACGAATTAATCAAGAAGTATTTCAGGTTGCAGATCAGCCAGATGCTGAGGGTGAAGGAGAAGGATGACTCACGGTGACCCCTAAAATGTTTCTATTGTGGATGACCCATGGAAACAGTGACAGTAGCATTTATTGAGATGGTGCCATATGCTGTGCCCTTTGCAGGCATTATCTTGTTGAACCTCATAGTGACTTTATGAGGCATGCACTCTTTCACTTCCATTTTAAAGATGAAAAAACTGAGTCCTGGATTTCAGGCATAATTAGCAAATAGTGGAGTCAGATACCAACCCTGGGAGTCACATTCCAGGCCTGCAACGCAACTATTCCTTGTCCTGTCCTTGACTGACCACTCAGAGAGACAGTGGCTGTTTCTTCACCATTTGGGGTTCACAGGCCACGCTGGGAATTTAATGGAAGCGATGCATCCTTGCATCAGTAAAATATACACACAAACATGAATTTTGCTCACAGTATCATGGAGTTCTGAAGTTTCTCCAGGGCTCCCTAGAAGCACATTATCCCCAGATTAAGAACTGGCTGTTTTGGATACACTTTGTTATCCCTATTTAATAGATGTAGACACTTGCCAAGGTCAATGGATGTGCCCCACGTCACTCGGCTAGTAAGTGTCAGAGCCTCATCTTGCACCCAGGGCCTCTGGCTTCAAGCCTCATCTCCTTCCCTCTACTCCAAGTTGCTTTTCCCTGAGGGTAATGGGCTCTGTTCCAAGAGCACTTAGAAGTCCGGAATTATAACCTTTGCTCTGCCACTAATTTGCTTGTGACTTTGTACAAAGCAGTCAACCTTGTAGTTTCTCATCTATAAAATGGTGACATTAATGACCAGTATATTTAACTCATATGGTTTCAGAAATTATAAAGGGCTTTGAATTTACAAAAGAAAATTCAAAGTCTATCCTGCAGGTAAAGTCTACATTTTCCATATATTACTGTAATACATTCAGGAACTTATCTGAAAACTTCCATTGCTTGAAATGTTTTAAGGTATTTTTTTTCTCGAGTGTTTTGACTGTCTTGCTGCAGTGGTACTATCTGAGTAATTACATCTTATCAAGCAAACTTGAAGTATCAAGAAATGATTATGGGTGACAATTACCAATAATAATCACCTTTGCTGGAAGGATGTCACATAAAGTCATTCATCCATCCATTCACTCATTCATTCACGTACTATTCATCTCTCTAACAGACACCTGAGCACCTGTGATGTGCCAAGGCATGGCAAGTGCTGGAGATGCTGCAGAGAGTGACGATCACCGGCTGGCGTCCCCCCTTGTGGAGCTGCCATTCGCCGGTGAAGAGAGAATATGGACACCTAGTGTCACACTCCCGTTTCCCTCCCATTTCCACCTAACTAGCTTTTGTTGTGCTTCTTGTGTTGATGTGCTCAGGGACGTCATAGGGCTCTTTCATGCTCTCTTTGGCCCTGTCTCAGGGGGCCCCGAAAACTACCCTTAGGTTTGATGATTTGCTAAAAGAACTCACAGGACTCAGAACAGCTGTCACACTCATGCTTACTGTTTATGACATGAAATGACACAGATCAAAATCAGAAAGGGAAAAGGGACATGGGGCAAAGTCCAGGAGAAACCAGGCCCAAGTTGCCAGATGTCCTCTCCCCACTGAGTCACAGAGACCCACTCCGTCCTCCCAGCAACAGTGTGTGCCTGCGTGAGTGACGTGCTGCCGACCAGGAACCTCACCTGAGTGAGTGTCCAGAGATTTAAACTGGGGGCCAGTCTTGCTGGCATGCAGCGCTTGCATAGCTGACCTCAGCTACTGAGACTTCGACCTCCCAGAGCAAGAAGAGGCATTCACTATAAATCACACTGTTAGCATAAACCATGCGATCAAACTGGTACTGTGTGGCCCCAGGCTTCGGGTGTACAAAAACACTTTTATCACGTAGAAGATTGTAAAGGCTCAGAGCTCATCTTCCAGGGCCAGTGCTGAAGACAGGCCTTTCTTGGGAACGTGCAGGGTTTGGACAACTCAGGTCTGTTGCGTTAACCTTTTCCTGCGCAGGCTCTCAGCTCATTTTTACTTCCTTGGGGATGCCTTCCCTACTTAGGCCACATTTTTCTAATCTGAGCTCTTGTAGAATTCTGTCCATAATACTTCTCACAGGGTCAGCTTTAAAACTGTGTATGTTATTGTTTGTTTAGCATCTGTCTCTCTCACTGAACTCTATACCCGATGCAGGTAGGATGCATTTTTGATCACTGTTTTGTGTACTTCTCACACTTGCTGGGGGCCTGGGCCTGGTCCATTAATAAGGATAACGGGGGCTGAGCATATATTTTTTTGACAAGTGAATAAATAAAAACCCAAAACAGTTAGAACTTATTGTAGTTTCCATGAAGGAAACAAACAGAACACAGTGCTGGAGAATGACATAGTGGGGTGCCTGAGAGGATGGTTTTAAATTAGATAACTGGGGAAGCGCTTAGGAGAATGAGATCCAGAGGTGAGGAGGAATCAGACACACACAGAGCTGGGGCAGGGCATTCGAGAAGAGGGAAGGCAAGCACAATGGCCTGGAGGCTGGGAACAGAGCGTCTGCAGTCTAGGAACAGAGACGACAGGGAAGTCCCTGGGGCATTGTGAGCTAAGGGGATGGTGAGTTGTAAAGGGAGCTGGAGAAGTCTTGTAGGCCCAGAGAAGGGGTTGGGATTTCAATCTATGTGCAGTGGAAGCTAGGTTTTCACCTAGGGAGTGACACCAACTGATTTGCATTCTTAAAAGATCTCTTTAGTTGCTATGCAAAGAATCAATTAGAAGGGCCAAGAGTGGAAGCAGCGATGAATCAATAAGGATGCTTTGGTGACAGGTTAGCAAGTGATAACCAGTCTAGCAGGGGACAGTGGTGGGATGAACAGGGGTGGCAGTAGGAATGGGGTGTGGAAGATTGATCTAAAATGTATTCTGCAGTTAGAACTCACCCCTGATGGACAGGTGGCTTTGGGTTGAGAAAAGAGAAGAGTTCTATAGCTGGGTGTGCGTATCCTCGGAGCAAATGTGGCAGGTGTTGAAGCCAAGCAAGGCCAATTTAACATTTTAGATCATTTTCTAACATGAAAGTGAAACTGGCAGGCAGTTCAGAATGAATCCTTAAGATAAAGGCTTCGCGTTAGGCTTTTTGGTTCTGAATCGCTTCCGGCTTAGTGCTTGTGCCACCTGTCTTAGTTTGGGTTCTTCGAGAAGGAGACATTGAGGCAAGGAATCAAGCGTAAGTGATTTGTTTGCAAGGTGGTCCCAGGAAGCACCAGTAGGGAAGTGGGGACGGAAAGTGTCCATCGTTGAGAGCTTAGTGCTCTGGGCGTCGGGGGCTTTGCCCTGCCTGGGAACTCAGTTGTCAGAGAATCCCAGCCCAGCGCGGGGGCGCGAGGGCACGCACGCCTCAGCTTCAGTCACATGCTGCTGGGCGGCTACTGCTGGGAGCCTTTATTCCCCAGCACATCACCTTGCTACGTGTCCCAGGCAGAGCGGGCTCTGGGGACCAGAGGATACCTCTGGACAAAGAGGTGCAGATGTTGGCGGTTGGAAGTCAGGCGAATTGCACTGCCGTGGTAAGTCCCATGTGGTGGGGCTGGACCACATCTGCTCCGCAGTGGAAAGAACATCACCAGTTACTCAAACACTCTGTAAGCAGAATGCACTGTGACTTTCTCTCACAGGATTAGATACTGAACATGTGAACACAGGCGCTTGATTTTTGAGCTTTTTTTCTTGCATTAAAAAAACTTTTGGATGTATTCTCTGATTTATAAACTTCCTGTCATCCACTGAGCTCAAACTTCCTTCCTATCATTTTATTTTTCTCCTCTTGTGGCTCTGGATGAATTCAAATGGTTTCTTGGAATTGGGTATTGTTTTAGTTGCTCTTGGACACTGTACTAGTTTCCTAGAGCTGTTGTAACAGATTAACACAAATTTGATGGCTTACAAGATTGCAAATGTATTCTCTCACAGTTCTGGAGGCCAAGAGCCTGAGATGAAGGTGTTGGCAGGGCCGCACTCCCTCCAGAGGCTCCAGGGCAGGATCCTTGCAGGCGTCCCTCCTGTGGCTATGTCTCTCCAGTCTCTGCACCCAGCTTCACATGGCCTCATCCTCTTCTCCCTCTGTCCCTCCTCTGTGTGTCTCTTGGAAGGACACTTGCCATTGGATCGAGGGCTCATCTGCACAATCCGGGATGATCTCACCCCAAGATCTTTAACTTAATTACATCTGCAAGATTCTTTGTCTAAATAAGGTCACATTCACAGCTTCTGGGGTTTATGACGTGGGCATAGCTTTTTGGGGGTTGCCTTTCAACCCACTACAGACCCTGTGTGGTTTATTAGTTTAACTCTCTGACATTCACAGGGTCCAGAAGTTCTCGTCTAAACATAGCTAATGGATGTTTTTGGGGATGGGTTTACGTGCCCTCTTCACTGGCAGGTTGATTCTGGTAGGCTGCTCCCTCTCCGCTCTGCCTCGGAACTCTTGCTCCAAAATATAGATGGCCAGTTTTCAAAGAGGAGAAGTAGCCTCCGATAAAGTAACACTCAGAGCCACCTTGGTGGAGGGTGATTTTGTTGACATGGGTTCCCGAGTTCTTACCCTGGTATTTGTGATGACTAAGCTCTGGTTTTCAGTCTAGGAGATTTCAGGGATGCATCACGAGGGATTCGTGGCTTGGCGGAAATAACAAAACAATAATAATAGGCATCATTGTTGAGTGATTATACTGGTCCAGACAATGAGAAATCAAGGAAGGTGTGAATCCCTGTCTTCAGGTGAAGGCAAAAACTTAGGGAGGTAAAGCAACCTCTGATCCTGGATATATGATATGAGACAGTCAGACTTTGAACCCAGGGCTGGGTGACTCCAAAGCTTGTGTTCTTCCTGCTATTATATGTTGTATCTCGGGCGATATAGGACACTCTGTTAGGTATGTCTTTTAGTGGTAGGGGAAGATCCTGCTGATGCCTACCCGCCTCCCTGGGTCTCGCCACGTCAGCAGAGAGGGCTGACTTCCAACTGCTCCGTCTGCGTCTCCTCACCCGGTGCTTTCTCCCGAGCTGCTGAGGGTTGTTCAAGTGGAGTGGGGTGGTGGGTGGGGGTGAGGTGGAGGCCAGGAGGGGCCATTACACCCCTAGTGTGTCTCAACCAGTGACTGGTGAGAGTTGGTGTATGAACACCCTACCTCTCTGGAGGTATAATTCTGAGAGGCGTGTTCTATACCAGACTTCTTGTGCATACAAACATGGGGTGTTTTGTTCAAAATCAGATTCTAATTCAGTAGGTCTGGGGTTGGACCTGAGATTCGACGTTCCTATCCAGATCCCGGGCCATGCCAGTGCTACTGGTTGGCTTGATCTAAGACCTACTAGAAGTGTGATCCTTGGGCCAACAGATTGACATGCCTTGGGGGCTTGCTAGAAATGCCCATTCCTGGGCCCCACCTGGCCCTCCTGAATCAAAATCTCTGTGGGTGGGACCTGGGAACAGGTACCCCAACAACCCCCAGGCGACTCTGGTGCCCACTCAAGTTTGAGAAGCACTGCTCTGCGCTATTTTCCAGTTTCTCTTCACGGTTAAGCCCACGGTGGCAGTGGCTGAAAAGCATCCTGTTTCACCTACCTTCCCTTCCTGACCTCATTTCCTTGCATCCCTAAGCATATTTCTCATTGCCTCCCTATTTGCACTGGAACCCTGGTCTAAGGTTGGCTTCTGGAGAACTCCAACTGGTACTGCAGCTTATCTCGTTCACATAATTATTGACCATTATTGTGCTAAAGCATCATTTAGATGCTTTTAGCCGAGTAGCACAGAACTTTGATTTTTAATTATTGGGTTATGAGCTGGACATCATCCCCTCTCTCCCTACTACCTGGTTTGCAGTTTTGCCCCTCTCCTTTCAGGCTACTCTTGATGTTTATTCTGGCCAAACGTCATTCATACTGGGGTAGGAAAACCACAGCACCCAGTTTTCGTTAATACACTTTTTTGGGGAACCCAGTCGTGCCTATTTGTTTGTGGATTGTCTATGGCTGGCTAGGAGCTCAATCCACAGAGTCGAATATTTAACACGGAGATCACGTGGCCTACAAAGTCCAAACTCTTTTCTCTCTGGTCCTCTACAGGAAAAGTTTGCCGAACCCTGACCTATATAAATATAGGCGACTTGCTTTAACCCACCTCTCAGCCCTCTGCCACCCCACCTGGGAGAGCCTGTTTCCGAGACTTCCTCCTGAGGGATTTGCTGACCCTGCCTGCTACAGGTTGGTGTAAAGGAAAGAGCACTGGACAAGGAGTCAGCCCACCGGATTAAGTCCCGAGTCTGTCCCTTTCCACCCGTGGGGAACTTGGGAAAGTGACTTTCCCAGAACTCGCCTGTCTCCTCTGGTAAAATGATCAGCATTGTCCCAGTCTTCCCAGATCACAAGCACCACCTGGGCACTTACTAAAAACAGATTCCGGGCTCTACTCCCGACACAGCAAGCGGGCCTGAGGAGGTGACCGGGACACTGCATGTTTGCCACGCATCAGGGGAGTTCAGGAAATTGACTTAAATAATTTCCAATGAACTTTCAGTACTAAAATACTATAATGTTATAAATAACATTAATGAAATGGTTTTCTTCTGTTGATATATGAATTTTATACATGAACATTTTTATGAATTTGACAGTGCTGCCAGTGAAGGAGGCTGAAATTATGGTGTCTCTGGACATCTTAGGAGGAGAATGGGAACCACCTTTCCTAGAGGTTGCGATGCTTCCTTGTAGACTGCGTTGCTCAGAGAAGCTTTTTCTTTGCCTTAAGGGCTGCTGTACTATTTGTATCATTTCCAAGGGAGGCTGGATAACTAAATGGAGCCTGAGAGTCTTATGTGTTATTATATTAGTGCTTCTCCAAACTTTCATTTTTGCTGTCAGAGAGAGAAGAGGTAGGATTAGAACAGTGGTTCTCACCCAGGGGTGATTTTTGCCCTTCCAGGGGACATTTGACGATGTCTGGAGACACTTTTGGTTTTCATAACTGAGAGAAGGGATGGTACTGGCTGGTGAAGCCGGTGAAGCCAGGGTCACTCTAAATACCCTATGATGCACAGGACAGCCCCTGTGACAAAGAATTATCCAGCTCTGAATGTCACTAGTGCCAAGGTTGAGAAATTCTCAATTAGACTCATGTGCTCAACAGCAACATTTTTGAGGGCGTACGTAGACCCAGTATTTGAACCAAATGCCAAGTATTCCTACCTCAAGCATTGTCTCTTCCGTGAAAACTTCCTAAATTTCACTTGCTCTCCACCCTTCTCTGGTAATAAGCACTCACTTCTCTGTGACACTAATCATACTCTGTGGCAATTATTTGTCTTTTATTCCTACCAACTATGGCTTCTTAAAGTCAATATTGATGGAAATTCATTATTGTAGCTTTTTATAAATGGATCCGATAACACCGTCAAGTTTGTTTTCAGATGGGCCTAAAGGGAAACACTCGAGACAAAGAGTTTCAGTGCTCTCTGACTAACAGGAGAAATAAAGCCACTTATATCCGGGTGAGGTTACAGAACAAAGCTGGAGGGGTTATACTCAGTCAGTCTTCACATCTCTGGTATTCACACTATAATTTAAATGAGCAAAACTAATTTACTACAGCATATAACCTAACAAATATAATTTCTTATAACAAACACAGAGTGCATAAATGAAATTTCCCATAACAAAATGCAAATAAGCAAATAAGGTTACATTCATTCCATGAGAGATAACAATAAACTGTTTAAGTTAAAAAAAAATCAGCATATCACAGGAGAGTTTCTTGCAAATAAGCCAGGACTCAATTTCATGATGACAAGATAAAAATGTCAGTACAACTACAAATCTTACTTGAAAGAATCATCACCCTAACTAGACTAAGGCATTTATTCTTATTATTTTAATTGAATTTGAAAGAATAAACTATTATAAATATCTACAGACAATTTTGAAAAAGAAGTTATAAAGAGACACTTGTATGTCTAGACATTAAAATATAGAGCCATGATAGTTAAAATGTATAGTTTTGAAATCAGAATCAACAAACAATCTCTGAAATAGAGTCTTAATTTATGATCAAGAAAGAATAAAAGGAGGCCGGGCACAGTGGCTCAAACCTGTAATCCTAGCACTTTATGAGGCCGGGGTGGGAGGATTGCTTGAGGTCAGCAGTTCGAGACCAGTCTGAGCAAGAGCGAGACATGACCCTACAAAAAATAGAAAAATTAGTCGGATGTGGTGGTGCACACCTGTAGTCCCATCTACTCAAGGGGCTGAGGTAGGTGGATTGCTCAAGCCCAGGAGTTTGAGGTTAATGATGCCACTGCATTCTAGCCAGGGTGATAGAGCAAGACCCTGCCTTTAAAAAAAAATAAAAAAAAAATAAAAAAGGGGAGACACAAGCAAGGGATTGGATTCAAACTTCTTGAGAAGAAGAGCTATTCAGGAAAAAGTGAAGGTATAGCAGCTCACTGCATACCATAATAAAAAATAAGTTCTTAGGTGCTCAAATTTGAATATAAAAATAAAATTATAAGTGTAGAAAAATGTACATAAATACTTAACTTGTTTTAGAAGATAGATGTCTAAGAATAAAAGAAGTGAAAGAAATATTAAGAAAACCTGTGATAATTGTTATCATAAATATAATTAAACGCAAAAATTGGAAAGCACAACATAACAAGAGTTACTATCCATAATATATGAGCTAATATGACATTAGTAAGAAAGCACTAATAACCTAATAGAAATGTGAGGTAAATAATACATAATTGACAAATATAATACTATGTTATGTGATAAATATGATGTTATTTGATAAACATACAAAAGTATAACTTTATTAGCTATCAAAGAAATGTAAATGTAAACAAGGGACACAATTTTCCAACTGTAAAATTTGGGGCAAAGTTTTAAAAATAATTACTATTTTAGCAAAGGTATAATGAATGTGCTTGCACTTGGCATAAATGTAAATCGTAACTATTTTTTGGAATCTAATTCATCAATATAGGTTTGTCAAAAGTCTTAAAGAAATGAAGAAATTTTGACTCCAAAATCATGCAAACATGTTCATATCAAGTTTATTCATAATAGTAAAGAAAGGGAGGGCTAAATGTCTAACAATATGAAAATGATTAAATATGTTAACAGTATATTAGGATGATGGAATACTCTACAAAGATTGAAAGAATATTTCATGAGCTTCTAGATAATTTTAACAGAAAAATACACATAACTCAAAACTCAGAGCTCCGCGATTTTGAGTACAGTTTGATTCTGAATTAAGTCGAATATATTCTCTTTCTGTTTGTCTTTATAGGTTTATGTTTGTATAAAAATAGATGAATAGATGTAGAAAGGACTGAAATAATGTATATTCAAAACATTCGTGCTGGAGCGGCAAGATGGCGGACAAGAAAAACCGCCAGTCAGAGTGTCTCTGTAAGAAAGACAGATTTTAGAAAAAAGTGAAAAAAAAAAAATAAACAGGCAGACAAACACAGATAGGATGAGGGTCGGAAGGAAGGGTGGCTGAAACTACAGGAGACTCCACGGGAAGAAGTTGCGGAGGCAAACTGGAAGGAGAAAGGCCCCCCGAGAGGCTTGGAGAACAGTGACAAGGGTAAGCGAAGCGGTTAAATTTCCCCTCCCTTGCATCTCGGACTGCTGGTGGGCTCCTGAGCGGTTGGAGAGACCTGCAGACATCAGCCTAGAGATGGCTGCTGTCAATGAGCAGTGACCTCTTGGAGACTAAGTGCCAGGCTCCTAGCCACCTTGGGCACCTCCCCAGGCACAGACCCGAGCATATCGGCATACACCATAGTGCTCCATTTTCTCCTTCCCCCCCAACCCGTAGGTGCCCAGAGAGACAATTTAGCCATCACACAGAGGCATCTCCAAGGAAAAGGACCTTTTCTTTTGGGGCCCTACAGCAAACTGAGGGGTACTCAGACTGCTAGTTCCCTACCCGCCAGCACTCCCAGATGCTGCTTGCCTGGGGACTCCAGGAGAGCCAGGCAAATCCTGAGATGGAGTGAAATCCATCCAGCTTGGGCACCCCGTAGGTGATTCAAGACCAGCACCTCTCCCCCTGGCAGGGTCAGGGATAGATCTCCAGGGTCCAGGGGACAGGCCTGAAGACCAGACTCCGTACACCCAGGTCAGGATCACACTGTCCTGGGGCACAGAAGAGAGATCTGTGAAAGAACCTACTGAGGAATGTGTGCCTTCAAGGGCAGATCAGCGTGCTGGAGCAGCAACCCTCCACCCAAAAGAGGACTGTGTACCCAGCTCAGGCTACAATCCTGGGTAGGGAACCTCCCGGCCCACGTCACAGACATGGGAGATCCACTGGCCTGAGGTCTCGCTTGCTGGCAGAGGCCTGGGAGAGGACACGGAGAGGAGGAGATTGGAGGGGAGCGAGACCTGCTCCAGAGTGCGGGTCTTGGACAGCCCCACCACCCAAGCCCAGACTTTAAGCTCACTGGAGCCATTTCAGCCCCTCCTGGCAGCTTTGCACAAAAACAAAGAGTAGACCTTTGACCCTGCTAACAGCAGTTGTGGAGCCTGAGGGCAGGCTTGCCCAACCCAGCCCAACCCAGAC
>CAUYSK010069466.1:2500-40933 GCA_963575035.1 Avahi laniger
CTTCGGGCAGATCAGGAGTCGTCCTCAGAATGTTAAGTAGGTGCTCCATAAATGTGTTGATGACAACAAGCTACCTCCTTAATGGCGTCGCCCGAGGCCAGCCCTGCAGCGCAGCAGCATGCATCAGGAAGCTCCAAATGCTAATAGCCAGCATCCTCACCTCCCATCTACAGAGCTGGCCCATGGCCTCTGCAGATGGGTCAGCTGGAACATTAATTCAGATTGCTTCTCTGGCCAAATAGACACAGAAGGATGATAAGGGTCCTTTGTCCAGACTTCATCTGATGAAGGACAAATCCAGCAAATGAAGAAGGGGCTGTCTGCCCATCAAAATGCATATTCATTAAACTCTTTATCAGCTGTCAGCCCAGGAGGGAGAATGACAGATTTTTAACAAGATAATTTGAGGAACATTCCCTAAACATATTGAACTAAATTGTCCCTCTTGTATCTGGGCTAGTGCCAGCAGTCACTGTCCATATCTTGAATTTCCCCCCACCCCCATCTTCTTCACAGGGTCAACTGAGGAGTCCTCTGCTCTGTTTAAAAATCAGTATACAAAGCTGACTCAGAGAATGAGGGCTGCTCACTCTGAAAGTAAAAGAATCACAACACTACAGCTGTACTCCCTCCAGCCTCATGTGTCCTTTCTTGGTCGTATCCGCCTAGGTGAAGAACTCAGAATAAAAGGCAGCTTTACTGGGGTCATCCTTGATTTTAGATTTATTCCCTCCCTGTTTCTTTCTAAGGAAAAGCTAGGGCCTGCCTAGTATGTATGACAATAGAATAAACACACACATAATTTCACTTTGTCACACAGTTTTAAACATTTTCATGCATCTCTTCAGTATTTCTCACAGAGGGCAGCAGCAATAATAAGAGAAGGTATTCCCACAAGCAAATCCTTTCCTCTCTCAACACTTAACGTTACAGAAGGTCAAGCTAGCTAGTCACTAAAATGAGGCTCAGTTTCTGGCAAAACATTGGATGCCTCGGACATATTTAAAGAGGGACAGTGCATTCATCAGGGGGAAAATAAAACCTCCTTCATGTACAAAGACGACATTTGTCCAGAGTTTGACAGAAGTGCAATGGCACTCAACCCAGGAGAGAACTCAGTTGACAGTGTTGGCATTAGAGACAGAAATGGAATGTACAGAAGAGAAAAGATAGCTCAGTAAATGCTGAAGGAACAAAGGTAGGCTTATTTTTTGAGAATAGAAGCCATCAGAGCTCTGTCATAGGCTGTCTGCACAGAATGTGGGTGATTGGCCCAGACAGGTAATACGTGTACTTTAGAAATAGTAAGATTCAAATTTGAATTTTACTATATCCGTTGGAATATGTATTGCTGCAAGTAACAGAATCCCTGATTAAAAGTGACAAAAATAAAGATTCACTATCCTAAAAATCAAGAAATTCAGAGTTAGGGGGATTTAAGAGTTGGTACAACAGTTTCACAATGTCAATGAGAACTCTGGTTTAAGCTTCTTTTCTGCTCTACACACATTCATGTGTTGGTGGTTTCTCTCTTTATTATTACAAACTAGCTTCCATAATTCTTGTGCTCCATCCTCACAAAAGAGAATCTCAAAAAAGAAGAAAGCAGGCTGGGTGAGGTGGCTAACATCTGTAATCTTAACACTTTGGGAGGCTGAAGCAGGAAGATAGCTTGAGGTCAGAAGTTAGAGACCAGGCTGAGCAACAGAGCAATACCCCATCTCTACAAAAAATAGAAAAATTAGCTGGGCATGGTGATACGGGCCTGTAGTCCCACCTATTCGGGAGGCTGAGGCGAGAGCATCACTTAAGCTCAGGGCTTTGAGGTTGCAGTGAGCTATGATGATGCCACTTCACTCGAGCCTGGGCAACAGACTAGGAGACCCTGTCTAAATAAATAAACAAATAGGAAAAAAGGCCTGAAAACCAGAAAAGCCGACGTATCCTTCCAGCCCAAATGCCAGCTGGCTTGAAACTCAGAAAGAGATGATGTTTCAGTTCAAATCCAAAGGCAGGGGGAAAAAAAAATTGATCTTTTAGTTCAAAGGTGGTCAGGTGGGAGGAGTTCCTCTTACTGCCAAGAGGGTCAGCCTTTTTGTTCTATGCAGGCCTTCAGCTGATTGGATGAGGCCCCCCCACCCAAGGGAAAGCAGTCTGCTTCCCTCAGTCTGTCAATTCAGATGTTAACCTCATCCAGAAACACCCTCACAGACACATCCAGAATAGTATTTGACCAAATGTCTGGGAACCTTGTGGGCCAGTCAACCTCACACGTGAAATTAACCATCACAATTAGCAAAAGGCAACTAAGAGGAACAAAGCTGGCACTTGGGACCGCTGTTCTCTGTGAGAGTGTGCCATTTCTGAAAAAAGTAGCTGAAAAACTCAGAAGCTGAGCAGAGACACAACACTTGAAGTTCAGCATCTCCATGAGGAGCCTGAAAAAACGACCACTTTGGGGTTGGTAACGTAGAGGTGAAGGTCCCTGGAGTAAGGGGTGAATCAGAAACAGACCTGCCTTCATGAGGTCTTCAGCTTCAACTCACCATATTCCCTGAAACTTCAGTAAGGAGATCTGGGATTGCTAGAATCCCTACTGACAGAAGCAAACATTAATATTTTTGGAGGAAGATAACATAACTTTAGACCACTAAATACTAATATATTTTCTTATATATTTAATTTTTTTAATTTACACATTTTCATATATTTTTACCTACTGGTACATAATCAAAACATCCAGCTACATGAAAAGATAAGACAATGTGATTGAAAAGCAAGAACAATGGACAATAAAAAGCAACCCACTGAGCTCTGTAGAGTGAAGGTATCATACATAAAATTTAACTATGCCTCATGTGGTCAAGAAAAAAATAGCAAGAATTTTGGAAGATAACTAGAAATTATTGTAAAAGGAATCAAAGGTAAACTCTGAACCAAATAAATAATTGAAATTTAAAAAATCAGTAGATGGGTTTCATAGTAAATTTGATACAAGTGATTAGAGGATTAATCAACTGGAAGTTAAGCCAGAAGTAAATATCCTGAATGAAGCAGGAGAGAGAAGAAAATGGGAAATACAGAAGAAATTATGCAAAAGAAGGGAAATACAGAGAGATACAATTAAGTGCAAGTATAATTAAAATCCCAGAGGAAAGCAGAGAGAAAATAGGCAAAAGCAATATTTGAAATAATAATGGCTGAGAAATTTCCAAAACTAATGAAAAATATTAAACCACAGATGCAAGAAGCAATATAAATAATAAGTAGAATAAAAAAGATAAACCAAATAGAGCATAATAAAATTGCTAAAAACCAAAGATAAAGATAAATTCTTAAAAGCAGCTAGAGAAAAATGGCAAACTACTTTCAAAAGGTAACAATAATATACTGACAACAGAGAAAAAAGATTGTGTGTTTAAATTTCTAGAAAAATAATTTCCAAACAAGAATTGTATACCAAGTAAGATGAAAACAAAATAAAAAAATTTTCAGACAAGTAAAAACCAAGAGAATTTTTAGCATTACACCTTTCTTCAAGAAAATACTAAAAGAAAGGAATTTTAAATATATGGACAAATTTCTTTATTGGCTAAATGCATGAATGATGCCTCTGAGCTTTTAAAATTATAGAGAATTAAAATACATGAAACTATGGCACATAGGTTGGAAAGGAAAGCAGAGGTAAAACAAGGTTTATAGGTCCTTGCATTTTGCAGAAAGAAATGAAAGTCCTAATTTGTATTGGATGTCAATAAATTGAGAAAACATGTAATCTATAAGATAACCACTAAATGAATACTTAACAAGACAGTATGTATCACCTAGTCAACAAATGAGATAAAATGTAGCAATAAAAATAATCTATTCAAAAGAGAGACATTTTTTCATCATTCACCATGTAAACAAAATAAAGGAGAAAAAGCATATGATCGTCTCAAAAGACATAGCAAAAAGTATTTGATAGCTTTCAGTATCCATTTGTGACAAAAACTAATCAAACTGGGAATAGAAAGAAACTTTTAAAAACAGTTTTATTGAGGTACAATGGATATACAATAAGCGCACATATTGAAATCATATGCTTTGATAAGCTTTGACATTTGTATTAATATATTCTTGTGAAACTATCACCACAGTTAAGATAATAAGCATATCCATCATCACCAAGAGGTTCCTTGTTTACCTTTGTAATTCCTCTTTTCTTCCTCTTCCCACAGCCACCCCAAGCCCCAGTGAAATACTGTTCTGCTTTTAGTTATTATAGTTTCATTTGCATGTTTTAGAAATTTATGTAAATTGAGTCATACAGACTGTGCTATTTTTTTTCTCTTCATTCACTCAGCCTAAATATAATTGAGTCATTCATGTTGTTTTACATTCATCCTTTTTTATTGCTGAGTAGTATTCTACTGCATGGGTATACCAACATTCATTTGTTTGTTCACAGCTGATGGGCACTTACATTGTTTCCAGTTTTGAGTTATTACAAACAAAGCTGCTTTGTGAGCAAGTCTTTGTATGAATATAGGCCCTTAAATCTAAGAATGGAATGGCTGGGTTACATGGTAGGTAATGTTTAAGTTTTTAAGAAATTGTCAAACTGTTTTTCTAAAGTAGTTCCACCATTTATATTCCCACCAGCAGTAGGTGAGAATTTCATTTCCTCTACATCTTTACCAACACTTGATAATTTTCAGTTTTTTTTTTTATTTTAGCCTTTCTAATATGTGTGTGGTGATTTTGATTTTCCTAATGACTGAGAATGTTGAAAATCTTTTTATACGCTTATTTTCCATCCTTTTAACTTCTCTGGTAAACTGTCTTTAAATAGTTGCACATTTTTAAATTTGGTTTTTGAAATCTCATTACTGAGTTTTGAGAGGTTTTAAAAAATACATATTCTGTGTACAATTTCTTTATCAAATGTATGATGTACAAATATTTCATACCAGTCTGTTCTGTCTTTTAGTTCTCTTAATCATGTAATTTAAAGAGTAAAAATTTTTAATTTTTATGAAGTTTAACTTACCTTTTTTTTCTTTTAGGGATTGTGCATATGGTGTTCAATCTAAGAAATCTTTGCCTAACTCGAGATCACAAAATTTTGTCCTGTATTTTCTCCTAAAATTTTCTTGTTTTATATTTTATGCTTAAGTCTATGATCCATTTTTAATAATTGTGGAATATGGATCAAGGTTGTGTAATATTTTTGCATGTGGATATCCAATTGTTTCAACACCATCAGTTGAAAAGGCTTTCTCCAGAGAATTGTCTTTACAAAAATATTTTGTTTTTTATTTTTTTATTTCAGCATATTACAGGGGTACAAATGTTTATCTTACATATATTGCCCTTGTCCCACCCCAGTCAGAGCTTCAAGCATGTCCATCCCCCAGACAGTGAGCACCGCACCCATTAGGTATGTACATACCCATCCCCTCTTCTCCCTTCCCATCTGCCCGACACCCAATGAATGTTATTACTATATGTGCACTTAAGTGTTGATCAGTTAATGCCAATATGATGGTGAGTATATGTGGTGCTTGTTTTTCCATTCTTGTGATACTTCACTGAGAATGGGCTCCAGCTCTATCTAGGATAATACAAGAGGTGCTATATCATCATTGTTTTTTGTGGCTGAGTAGAACTTTATCAGAAATAAGTTGACCATATATGTGTGGGTCTATTTTTGGACTCAGTATTGTGTTCCATTGATCTTTTTGCCTCTCTTCATGACAAAACCACGTTGTTTTGATGACTGTAGCTTTATAATAAATCTTGACGTTATTCCTCCAAGTTTTTTCTTTTTGTTCCAAGTTGTTTTGGCCATTCTAAGTCTTTTGTGTTTCTCCATTAAACTTAAAATTAGTTTTTCAATTTCTGTGAAAAGTCCAGTCAAGTGCAAAGTAAGTATTTAAGTGGCTATGTCAGATGCTTAATGAAAGTCACTGTACATGCAATGGGTAAAACACTATTACCTCAGTGAGGTACAATTGCACCTCACCAAGCTCACTCACTCTGTGACGTGTATACATACATCTTTTTCTGCACAAAGTTCAAATGAGTATTCCATCAAATTTACAAAGTACTAGAGATTATAATAAAAAATAAATAATAAATTATTGAGCAAATACTGTGTTCTGGGGACTATGTCAACCATTTGTCTACATCATTTCATTTAATCCTCACAACAACCAATGAGAAAGAGTATATGATGATTTTTTTAAAGAAATGAAGATCTTTAAACTCAGAAAGGTGATGTAATTTGCCCAAGGTCAGGAACCCTTGATTTGACACCAAATCTGATTCATTGACCATTAAGTTTCACTGCTTCTGGGGCACAAGAAATTAATTTAGATAATTATATTCATGTCTTATCTGCTCTTTACCAGTCTATAAACTCCACAAGGACAGAAACACCAGTGCCCACACAGCACCTTGAACATAATTATATGGTAGGCATTCAATATTTTTTGTTAAAAAAAAAATGAGTGAATGTATGAATGAATATATGCATAAATGAATGAATGGATGAGGAAAGAGGAAAGTAAGAGTTTAAATTGAGTTGAAGCATATAGGAATTGGATTTGGTGAATGGTGATGCATTTTTCTGTAAGGCTCTTTCTAATATTTTGTAATAACTCACGAAAAGTTAAAGTCTGGACTGCTACAAAATTAGTCAAAGAAGTTTTTCATGTAGAAATGAAACCTGTCAGTACCATTTGGAGCACAGTCTGGCAAGTCCTACAACCCAGTTATGAACATCCAACAAGTATCATAGAATAAGCATCTGCATAAGAAAATGCAATGATTTAGGAAACAGTTTTTGCAAATTAAAAACTCGAATTACTTAACCACATATCACCATTTTATTTGAATGCTTTTAGAATTTTGAATGCTAAAGAAAGCTTGATTTGCCTTTCAGTTTCAACACAAAGAAATGGAGCCTCAGAGACATGGTGGCCCGAGCTAATGTTACACAGTTTGCTGTTAACAGAAATGCAAACACACTAATTCCCAGTCCAATACTCACTCCTCTACAACAACACACAGTCTCTGTGTAGATCCAATCATAGATAATCTCACACATTTTATGACATGTAGACTAAAAAGGGATTTCTGCAGGCAGGATTAATGTCTTTCCAATCTATAGAGAGAAGGATGGTAAAGGTTTATGAGAAGAAAGAGGAACACATCAGCAGTGATCTGGGAAGCTTCAAGAGCAAGCTGAAAACACATTTTCTTTTTGTTAGCTCTCCTGACAGTTTGAATGAAAGCAAAATTTCCATAGTATTTACAAGAGAACCTAAGACATTCTCTTTAGCCTGGGTTGATTCTAATTTGGAATATTTTCGACAGCAACCTATTACCATATTATTTGACTTTATTTTTGCCCAATATTTACAAGTAGGTGCCAGCAATATGTGCTATGTTCATTATCTTTAATTTTCCCTACAATCTTGCAAATTAGGTGTGATTATCATTCTTGTTTAATAGATGAAGTAACAGAAGCTCAGAATGTACAAGAACGCATCTGAGCCAGAAATAAGATATAGAGCCGGAAATCAAGCACAGGTGTGGGAGATGCCAAAGCCTTTGCTATTCCCATATAGTGCAGAAAGGAATGAGCAGAATGATGTGTCTTAATCCAGAACATACCATCACCAAACTGGTCAGCAAGTGTTGTCATTTGCTGGACAATAAGAGCATCCTTCCTGGGTGTACAGAAAAATCAATAGTTAGAAAATCACTCCTTTGTAAATAGGGGAGGGATATAAAAGCAGATGAGAGTCAGAAAAAAAATAATAATTAAAAATTATAGATAACTTGTACCAGATACTATTCCACACACTTTAACAAGTATATTCTCGTTTAATTCCTATAACAGCACTAACAAGTGTGCACCATTTTTACTGCACTTAACATATGAGGAATAGGAGACTTTTAGACTTAAGTGCTTTATTCAAAGTCACACACCTAGGAAACAGTGAAAGTCTTATTTCTGAGTCTACCTTCTTAATCTAGGGGTTAAAAATTACCAGAAATGGAAAAAAACAGGGAAACAAAAGAAAATACCAGGTAACTGAACATGTAACAGGATAAAGTGAAACCCACATTAAAATGTGCAGCTTTTACTTAAAAAGAAATAATTGTTATTAAAGACTTCTAAATGATCAGTGATCTCTAAAATACCTTCTAAGTTCTATAAAGCTGAAGTTGGAATTATCTTCCTGTTGTGAGAATTAATATATAAGTCTCCAGATATAAATAAGAAATTATGTTGTTTGCCTCTGTGCAATACAGTTTTTCTAGCATGAAATTGAGCAACGCAATTGTGTTTACTACTAATGATTAGAAAACCAATTCTTATGTGATTCGCCATAAATGATAATGGAACATAAAAAATGTATGACTGTCATTCAGTCTCCAGCCCCAAATCAGATTAAGAACAAGATCAAGTGAGAACATGAGAGCTATATATTAAAAAAAAAAAAAATTGAACTTGTGGAGGTAGAGAGTAGAATGACGGTTACAGAGGTAGGGAAAGGTAGTGGGAAGGGGGAGATAAAGAAGGGATAGTTAATAGGTACAAAAATACAGCTAAACAGAGAATAAGATCTAGCATTCAGTAGCATAACAGGGTGACTATAGTTAACAATAATTTATTGTATATTTAAAAATAAATAAAAGAGTAGAATTGGAATGTTCCTAACACAAAGAAATGATAAACACTTGCAGTGATGTATTCTCCATCACCCTGATTTGATCAGTACAGATCGTATGCCTGAATCAAAACATCACATGTACCCCATAAATATGTATAGCTATTATGTATCCATAATAATTGAATTAAAAATAAATTTTAAAAAATTTAAAAAAACTAAAGAAAGATACAAGCTGCAATTATTCTCGATGACTGTCATTCTCTGACCTGAGTAAGAGCTCGGAGGCTTTCAAGCCCACCCCCACTATACCCTGTCTTGAGTTCGTGGGTGGCCTAAAGCCTTTGCTCAATAAAAGCAGCCCCATGGGTTACTGAGTACATTTAGCTAAGACGGTAAATGCCTTACTCTTCATCTTGGCCTCTCTTCCCAAATTAAATGTCTCATCATGTAGAATCTAAGTGCTTAGGAGATACCTTCAGGCACGTGGGCTTTGAAGAGAAACAGATAAGATTTGATTCTAGCATCACCACTTACCAGTTGTTTGTGACATTAGAGGATACAGTAGGAACTTTTAATTATTCCCCGGTATCCATTCACACCTGTTTCTGTAATAATGGAATTTTTGCCAGTACCTGGGCACATTGCCACCCAGAATACCAACTACATTCCCTAGCTGTCCTTATAACGAATTTTCTTATGTGTCCTATATGATTAATTCCACCCAGTTTAAGTAAAAATGTCCTGTGAGCAATTTCTGAGAACTTTCCTTAAAAGAAGCCTTGTTACTCATCTTTGCATCTTGTTACTCATCGTCTCCTCAATCCTACCCTGAACAATAAGGCTAAAGGTCACACCTACTGGATGGCAGAAGGGTAAACCAGCAGGAGTCTTGTTCTCTGAGGACTTGGTGCAGAGCCACACTCTGCCATCAAACCCTAGACTAACATCTCTACATATTTACATGACGGAGAAATAAGCTTCCAACTTAACTTCATTTTAATGTTTTCTTATATTTGCATTCAAACCTTATCTGAACTAATGTAGTCAAGCTGTATAAAACGAAAATAATAAGAGTATGTATATAGCTCAGAGTTTTATTTTCAGAATTACATGAGAAAAATGCAAGCAAATATAAGGCCTGGATAATGAGAATTGAATATTAATCATTATTATTGATATTATTATTGTATTTCTTGCCTATTGAAGAAAATTTTCTTGTCAAGCCTTGTCCAGAAATTATGATAGTGGGGCATTTCCTCTAAGACATTATTTTAAAAGATATAAATGGTCTTACAGGATTACTGTGGTCCTCATAACCAGGACCATTTATTTCTCCGTACTAAGAGATAATTTTGTATAAGGAATAAAGGATTAGGGTCTAGACTGCCCAGAAAATAGACTACCAGGTATTTTCTTTCCAAGTCATCTTTTCTTGTATTTATTATCAGTCATTTAGTGCGCTTGTCAATTAGAATATTGCTGTGTGATATCATTCCATTTTCAAAAATACAGTCTGTTTAAAATTATATTTAAATAAGTTATACTTTAGGGTGATCACTTTCTGGCACATTAAACTCATCAGTAAATTCTCTTTAAGTCATAACATAAAATAGGTTATTTCTGGGAAGTGTTCTGAATATGCGTGTGTTAATTCTCCAGCCACTGTTACTAAAAAATTTAGAATATAACTTTTCTCTCTACTTACCACAGAGGTATAATGTTAAGTACAAAATAAGTAGTGCCAGACCAAGGGTAAGAGAAACTGCTGAGAATTATATAGGACAAAGAAATTATCGTTGAAGGGATGGAACTTGAAAGATGCGTAGGATTTAGATTAAAAAAAGGAAAACAGGGCATTCTAGGTAAGAGTTCCAGTGTGTACTAAGTAAGGGACAGAGACAGGGACAGACAGTAAGCCAACCGGCTGAAGCAGAGTTCACATGGAAAAGCGACAAGGGTGTCGAAAACATCCACTGAGATTCAAACATAAAGGGCCTAAAATGCCAAATGAAGAAATTTGGAGTTTAGCTTCAGTAGCGAGCAACTCACGGGTGTTGAGCAGAAATGTGAATGAGCAAAATGATGGTTTAATTTGTGGTAGTGAGCTGGATGGCTTAGAAGTGAAAGGAATGATGAGAATGATTTAGGAGACATTTTTTAAATTGCAGCTTTGTTGGGATATAATTCACATGCCATAAAACTCACCCATTTAAAGTGTAGAAATCAATGATTTTTATAGTATATTCACACGCTGTACAACCAATATGACAATCTAAATTTAGAACATTCTTGTTCCCCCCTAAAAGAAACCTGATACCCATTAGCAGTCAATCCCATTTCTTCCTCTACCTCACCAGCCCTTAGCAGCCAATAATCTACTTAATGTCTCTGTAAATTTACATATTCTGGACATTTCATATAATGAAATCATATGATACAAAGTCTTCTGAGACTGGCTTCTTTCACTTAGTGTAATATTTTAAAGAGTCCTCCATGATGTAGTATGTATCAATGCATTTCTTGCTATTTCCTAGTAATAATCTATAATATGGATAGACTACATTTTATTTATCCATTCATCAGTTGATGGACAGTTGGGTTGTTTCCACTTTGGGGTGATTATAAATAATACTGCCCTGAACATGTTGCACAAGGTTTTGTGTGGACATATGTTTTCATTTCTCTTGGGCATATATACAGGATATTGCTGGGTCATAGGATAACTCTGTTTAACATTTTGAGGAAATGTCGAACTGATTTCCCAAGCAGCTACATTATATTATATTCCCACCAGCAATGTATGAGGGTTCCAATTCTTCACATCCTTGACAACACTTCAAATTTTCTGTCTTTCTGATTACAGTCATCCTCGTAGATAGGTGTAAAGTGGTATTTCATTGTATTTCCCTAACGGTTAATAATGTTGAGCATCCTTTTATGTGTTCTTGGCCATCTGCATATCTTATTTGAAGAAATGTCTACTCAAGTCATTGTGTTGTCTTTTTATTACTGAGCTGTAAGTGGTTTTTGGTTATTTGTATATTCTGGATGCAAGTCCCTTATTGGATATATGATTTGCAAATATTTATTTTCATTCCATTGGTTATCTTTTTACTTTCTCAATGATTTCCTTTGTTTTTGTTATTGTTGCTGTCATGCTTTTTAATTGATGATTTTCTTTAAAGCATAATTTCAAAATTTTTGGTTAAGTTTAATTTATTTATTTTTTCTTTTGTTGATTTTGCTTTTGGTGTCTATCCCAGGCATCTATGCCAATCTTCTAAGAGTTTTTTCTTCTAAGAGTTTTATAGTTTTTTTCTCTTACATTTAGGTCTACGATCTATTTTAAGTTAAAAATTTTGTTACATAAATGGTGTATGGTAAGTTTTATGGGATCACTACATTCTTTTGCTTGTGGATATCCAGTTATCCTAGCACTATTTGTTAAAATAGCAGATTTGTCCATATAATCTAAGTATGTAATAACAACGTTTTGGATAAGGGTGATAGGAACAATTGGAAAAGCTTTATAAAGAATAAGGGCTAGTGGTCAGATTATGAGGAGACAGAAAAGGGGTATATCTAGGTAACTAGTTGAATAATGTGACTGCCATTAGTATAAATAGGAAAGTCAGGGGAGGAAGATGTTTTTAGAATAGGATGAGCTCTATTTTGGACACTTGAGTTTGCATTGTCCAGGTGAAAATGGACAGAACATTTGAGAAGACGCCCAATGCTGATGTAATGCTGAGAGTATTCTTCATGGAGATGTTAATCAAGTACTTTATCCAAAGGAAAAATTTAGAGATTAAACAATACCAAGAGGAACAATTTTGTTGGGAGAGAAATAAAAGATAAAAAAAATAGATTTTTAAAAGTAGTTTATTAAATAATTTACTCATTCATTATTTCAACAAATATTTATGGTGCCCCTAATATGCTAACATGTCCCAGGAACTCCACCAGGCATCTGGAGCTGGAGGAAAAAACAATTAACATGGTCTTTGTCTTCATGAAACTTCCCATCCAGAGATAGACACTCAGTAAGCCATTGCAGTACAATGGTAAGTACATGATGAAGAAAACTAGGGTGCAACAGAAAGCATTCACTGTCAGGAAAGGCTCTGGATGAATTTTTGTCTAACCTGAAACCTAAAGGTTGAGCAGCAGAGAAGGCCAAAGAAAGAGACAGCAGGTGGAGGAAAGTATTCCAGGTAGAGGAGAGAGAATGTGTAAAGAATGGGAGATACGAGAATGTCGCTCACTTGAAGAACTGCTGAAAGATGTCTGTTCTGTTCTGGCCAGAGTGCCCCACCCTGGGAGGTGTGTGGTGGGAGGTGAGATGGAAGACAAGTGGCTAAATCAGGAAGGGCCTAGTAAGTCATCCTCACATCTCCTGAGCTTGCTCACTCCCTTCATCTTAAAGTCCAATCATTTGGTCATTACGTTTTATCCCTCACCTGAACCAGTGCCTAGTTCCAACCTTAGGCTCTGCCTCCTTTCACATCCTTGACACCTACATTTGGCTTGTCCCTCTGCTTGGATCACTGTCCTTACCTGCTCCATTGTTTTCCAGCTAATGCTGAAGGGTAGGGTGGGAACCACTGCCAGAGTTTTATAAACCTCATCCACTGTGAGGGCAGGCAGCTCCCCACTGTGGCTTACCTGCTGCAGCCCTGTATTTGCAACCATGCCCTGGGGCTTCCTTGGCAGTTCCTGAAATGTGGTCCCACTGCACCACCAACTCTTTCTCTCTCTCCTGGCAGAGAAACCCACCTCTCTTGTCCTCCATTGGATATAGTTTTAGAGGGTAGAGTGATGTAGGGCAAAGAGCTTATAGTTTGAGTCGGACAAGACTGAATCCTAATACCAGCTGTGCCACCCATTGGCCATGTGGCCATGGGTAACTTAATCTCTTTAAGTCTCGGTTTCCTCACTTGCAAAATCAGGGTAATGCTTACCCAAGCAGTGAGCATTTTAAATGACAGAGGGATAAAAAGTGCCTGGTGTGTGGTAGATATTCAATTAATTCCGGTTTGCTTTCATTCTGTCCTCTGCTAAGTATACAGCAACGTTTTCCTTCTATGCCTCATATTTTTGCCTGAGCTCTCTATTCAAGGCACCCCCTCCTCTAGGACTTGGATCCCTAAATTACGCATCCTTCATATTTTGCTCCCTATTGTGTCTTGCCCTTTAAGCACACGCTAACCTTTCCACTCTAGAAAATATCTCAGCGTAATACTTTCCCCCTTCTCTGTCTCTGTCTCTCTCTTTCTCCCTTCCCCCTCCTATTCTTCTCTCTCTCTCTTTGCCCTACCCCCTCTCACATTGCCCAGCTTCTCAAGTAAATTTTCTATACCCACTGCCTCTATTTACTCACCACCCTTTCACACTTTCATTGCCTACCATCAGGTGTTTTCCCCTTTTCTTGTTCTGAAACCTCTCTCTGGGAAGTTATAAGAACATGCTCCCTGCCCAAGCTGATGGCTTTTCCTTTTGGCATTTTACACACACATATACACACACACACACACACACACAAGATATGCCTTGACATGAAGACAAACCATCAGAAACAAAATTCTCTGTTCAATTTAATACAATACCTTGTTAAGCAGTTGTTGTCTATTCTCAGGACATACACATTTCCTGTCTAGTTTAATGAACTTATTCAGAGATCAGAGATCTTGGCCCGCCTGTAAGAAAAATGGTACAAACCTTGATAGAAAGGTTGATAGAAAATTCTACAAATGAGTAATAATTACAGAGTGTGAATTGAAACCAAAGAAAGCAAAAGAAAAATACAAATAAAATTTGCCTTGGATGCATGATTTAGGAAAGAGCATGAAATAGATACTTAATTTAAAAGTTAAAGTTAAAAAATAGAGGTTTCTGATAGAGTTCAAGTCGGAAATGTCAGATGTTTCACCATTATATTTTAAATATATTTTTATGTAAAAATAATTCAAGCTACGTTATTTGTTTTGAAAACTTGCCTCCTACCTCCACATTGTGTTTTATCTGGGAAAAAGATGTAAAAATAGCCCATTGCCACTTGCAGAGTAGAAGCTATGGACTGCGTGGGGCTGGAGGCCTTTGTGTCCTCTATGTTTGAAGCAGAGGGGAAACGGATCCCTGCACTGTGCTTTGTGGGAGGAGAAGGAGGTCTGGGATAGGAGGAGCAAGCGGAAGAAGGCACCAGAAGGAGGTGGAGTGTGAAGGAGACAGATGGTGCTGGGTGTGTTCTGAGCTGAAAGAACTGGAGGTAAACTGCTCCTGTCACATCCTGCTGAGCACTTAGGCAGTGGCTTCGGAATAAGTTATCACCGCCCTTCAGAGTTCTCATTAGCTGGATAATGTCAAGTGAAGAGGTTGGGGCCTTCCTGCTGATGCTCAGAGGAGGACTTAATCTGAGCTAAGACACACTCAGGGGCCAGGTTATCAGACTGGGGAGTGGAAGGAGGTCAGATATGCCAACATCAAAATCTGAGTTGAAGTAGACACAGCAAGCAGACAGTGAGATCAGAAAAGACTATAAATCCAAAATTGGGAACACAGGCAGAAAAGAGAGAGTGTCTAAGCTGCGGTCAGCATCAGAAAACGTCATGACGTTTGTTCAGGAGAGCAGTGGGATAAAGTAGAAAAAGCAATGAACTAGGAATCTGAAGACCTGGGTTCTGACCTAGATTCCATCGTGGGCTACATGTTTGATCTTGGACAAGTCAGGACAAGTCACCTAGTTCTTAAGCATCTCTCTCGCTTTCTCTCTCTCTCTTTTGTTTTTATCAAGTTCTTACCTTCTCCAAGCCAGAATATCTTCATCTGCAAAATGGATAAAATAACAGAAACTTTATTATTAGAATGTTTTAATAGTCAAATGAGCTAACTCACAGAAAGTCTCTAGCACATAGTAAGCAATCAATGAACGTTAACTATACTGTTCCTGTTGTCATTCTTACTGTTGTTTCTATCTCATAGGAATTCTGTGCTGCCCAGTCAGATGAAATAAGATGTATAAGCAGGGGCTTGGTTACACTGGTGGTGTCTTGACTTTCTGGACACTTAGCTATGCCACCTGACCTATTCTATTACTCTCATCTCTCACTTGATATCTGAGGAAACATCAATCCAAAACCACATAACAAGCTGCTGACAGCCCAACACTTATGTCACTCACAGTGAATTGTCTGCAAAGAGAAGGTAGTGCTCATTCAAGGGAGATGAAAGTGACAGGAACATGGGCTACCTCAGATGGGACACTGGTAACATGTCCTCCTGGTTGCCCAGTTAAGATCAAATTCGGTGTGGTCAAGTCTGCCAATTTCAAGTAAAATAAAATATATGAACTCACACATACAGAAAAGAGTGAAGAAAATTATACCCCAAATTTGATAATGATTGTATCTGACTTGCATAAAACTATTACTCTTTTTACGTTTTTGATTTCCAAATGTCCTGCAATGCACAGGTATTGGTACAATAATCAGCAAAAAAATAAAATAAAGTAAAAAGTTATAGAAGGCAAAAATATCTCCCTATTTCAGATATATATCACTAGATTATTGTAAAACTATCTTGCAATTATTTTATCACTTCCAAGTTTTACTTGAGACAGTCTCTCCCACACAGTGACAGCACATCCTGTTGCAAACACCATCTTTGCCTGTCAACTTCCTCTTTAGTCATTTATAATGACATCCTGTCACATCGGATTTCACTCAACAGTTGTCCACTATTCAAGAGCTTATCTTGACTATTTCTTTGCTATATTTTCTTCCCCATTCCTATTTCTCAGTAAAATTTAAGGAGGCCTCTGTATTTCAGCTAAACCAGTGACTCTCAAAGTATAGTCCCCAGGCCAGCATCATAAGCATCACTTGGGAACTTGTTAGAAATGTCCGTTCTTGGATCCCACTCTAGACCAACTGAATCAGAAACTCTGCTTTAACAAGCCGTCTAGGTGTTTCTGATACATTTTAAAGTTTCAGAAGCACTGAGCTAAACTGACCTGCTCCATCTCTTCAAACTTTTCCTATTCATTCACTCAGATACCTTTATGCATGGTTTGGGGGCTTGTAATGTGTCCACTTGGGTAGGATGAACTACATTTCCCAAAATTTCCTTACCTGTAGCTTTCTGGTTAGGGTGGGCAACAAGAGATTCTAGTACAAGATTGGGAAGGTGGAAGTGAGGCAGCAGCCATTTAGTTGTCAATTATGTGTGGACTCATGCCATGGTGCGGAGCAGCAGCTGGATCTACTACTGTTCTACTCTCCCCTGAATCCTCCTTCACTTTCTCTGACTCCTGGGCCAGATAGGCATTTAGCTCCATGACAAAGCACCTCAGCTTCTCCTGTGGACACTCATGCCACCCAGGTTAGAGGCAGGGAGAACCATAAGCTCAGTTTGTGAGTCTTAAGTTCCCTTTGCTCTCCCTGCTTTATACATATCTTCTCCTTTCCACTGTCCTCTGGACTCTCCACACCAGATGCAAAGACAACAGACTTACAACATGAGCTGTAAGTGAGGGAGATGTCTCCTCCTGTGCATGAAATGCAGAGGGCAGAGGCATAGGGAGGGGCTTCTCTGTCCCCCCCACCCCGCAGGCCTCTGTTCCATTTAGTCCCCAATTTCTCCTCCACACCATTGCATGCTTATGGAAACTCAGCTCAAATGTAAGCTCCAGGAAGCCTTCCAGATTAATATTATTTCAATTCTGTTCTTTCTTTTCTGATTCTGAAAGGCATGTTGTCCTCCTTTGCATTCTGTCTTGTTCTCAAGCCATTTCACATATTCTTGTTACGTCTCCACATCTAGATTCTGAGCAACTTTTGGTTATATTCTATTCACTGTGTTTTGTAATGAGCAGCTTTCTCTTCCTAGGCTTCACATTCTTCCTGGATTTTCTCCTTCACTCCCAATGTTTCATATTGAGCTGATGACATTCAAATACATATCTTCTATACTGCTCTCTTTCCCAAACTTCAAAAGATATATCCAACTGCCTACTGGCTGCCTTCATTCAACATATCCAAAACTAAACCTGTCATTCAGCCAATCCCAATGTTCTTCTGCTTCCAACCTAGGAGAATTGTACCTCCATCCACCCAGTTGGCTAAACTCAAGCTCTGTCCTGGGTATTATTAGCTACTAGATGCCTCACTCTTCTTTTCACCCAAAACTCAATCCCATTATTAAATCATTTAGATTCTTCCTACTTGAGCCTCTCCACCTTTTTCCTTCTATCAGGTACAATGTGCATAATGGTTAAAAACCTAGACTGAAAAGAAAGACTCAGGCAGACTTTAATTCTAGTTTTATTGATTACTACTTACTAAACCTCAGTCTCTATAAATGGGAAAATAACAGTACCTATCTGGCAAATACTCAAAAAAAGTTATCTGTTATGATTCCTGCTGCTATTACTCTAAGCCACATCACTATCTCTTTCTTTGATTATATCACAACTTCCTAATTGGTTTCCTTGCTACTCAACTTCCTTCTCTCTCTGAATTATAATGTAGAATCTAATAAAATGTCATAAGCATTTTCTAAAATACCATTAATTATTCCTCCAAATACCACATATATTTTAGAATGTTATTTTAAGTATATAAATGTTTCAGATGGAATAATTCTGATTAACAAATTTCTATGGTCTGAATGCCAAGAACTAGTAGATTTGGCATGAGCCCCTAATTCTGCTTTTTGGAATTTTAAGTCAAAGAGGTGCCAATACACACAGACTTCCAGGAACATCCTTGAAGATCCTCATTAATTCTATTAGGCAGGTATGCAATATTGCTACTGAGTTATAAAACAGGTCTACTTTTCAGAAGCAGCCTATGGATGCCTGTGACTTTTCTACTTTTCTCTCTCACTCAGATTGGAATGTCCTAGGACGCAGCAAGAAGTTTCACCATATTATTCTTGTGAAGTGATATGCTTTCCCATAGCAATAAGTGACTGTGACTGAGACAGACAGACTTAACAGCCGCACAGCAGACAGCCCTCCATTGTGTTTTAGGTGACTACTTCGGTCGGATATTATAAAATTAGATGAAATTCTGCCAATTTCCTCTTGCAATTATGGAAGAAGTGTGGAGTGAGGAAGCAAAAAGATTTAGTATTCATTAGAGTGAGCATCCTTAATAAAGTCTAACTATTTAAAAAAAGTTACATGTTTGCTTATAGCACCAGAGCACTTTATTTGCACCTCTAATAAGATCTGGCCTGTATTAGAATGATTTGTATATGTTGCTTACTTTCCCCACTAGACTGTGAGCAACTTGAAGGCAATTCTATGTCTGATCCATCTTTGTATTTCAGCACCTAGTACAATCCTTTGCCTGCAGTATGTGCTCAGTGAATACTAAATTAATGAGCAACCAGATGAATAAATATGTCATTGAAAGTTTTATAATTAAATCATACTTTATAATGAAGTGGAGCAAGTCACTATTTAAAGTTATACTGTAGAAAATTGTTATATATAATGAAAAATCTCCTGATTGTTTATCATATATTTCATATATATTAAGTTTACTTAATTTAATACAATTCAGAAATGCACAAATTGGGCATCTGTTACCTTTCATTGACTGCTAAGGTGTTGAGATACAAAGAGAATGAGATGTGATCCTTCTGGCAAATTTTATTTTTTGCTCTTTTTATAATATGGTTTACTGACACACTTCCCATGAGGTAGCAAGGTCCATATGCTTCCCCCATGGGAATATTAGGAGGAGTTTGTGACTACTCTATCCAATAGAACATGCTATGTGACCTCTAAGACTAGGTCACATAAAGGATTCAGCTTCCACCTGACTCTCTGAATAAGGACATTCACCCAGTTGGAAGTCAGCCATCATGCTGGGAGAAAGCTCACACTAGTCCACATGGACAGTGGAGAGACCACACTGGAGAGGGCCATATGAAGAGGAATTAAATCCCTCAGTGAATGCAGAGAATCAACCACCAGACATTTAGGTGAACAAGCCTTTACATAAGGGCTTCTCAACGTTGGCACAATGGACATTTTAGCAAGGGTAATTCTTCACTGTGGCAGTTAGGGGGTGCTGGGGGTGAGTCCTGTGCACTATAGGACATTTAGCAACATCCCTGGTCTCTACTTGCTAGATGCCAATTGCACTCCTCTCCCAAGTTGTGACAAATAAAATGATTCCAGACATTGCCAAATATTTCCTGAAGAGGAGGCAAAATCACCCCCAGTGGAGAAACACTGCTTTAGAGGATTCCAGCATTCAGCTTTTGAGTCACTCTAGTTAATTTCAAATGGAGAAGAAGCAAGCTATCCCTATGGAGCCCTACCCAAATTGGAGAATTTTGGGCAGAATAGATATTGTTGTTATTATAAGTCACTGAGATGGTTTGTTGCAAAGCACTATATAATAAGATGAGTCCCTGACATCAAGAGACTGCTTTTCCCTTTTAGGGTGAATAGCAACTACATAACCAAATACTCATCATTATACAACAGACACTTATAAAATCTATAAAATTTTACCTGTGAGGCACACCTTGAATATATGTATGTGTGTAAGAGAGACTGTATGTGTGTACACAGAGGGACAGCATTCATACTGATGTCCTGGTCTGTGGTCATACTGAGCCATTAGAGTGTCTGTGTTAACCTAATATCAGTATATGTAATTATATTGTCTTCCTAATTTGCTGATGCACTTTCAACTGGAAGTGGTGAACACCGGATTCTTAAATAACTCCACATCATTAAAGTCGCCTACAGTAATACGCAGATTGTTTTCCTGTAAGCTACATTAGATGACTCAGTCCCAGAGTATTTGGAACAATTGTGAGATAATGTTCTGAATAGAGCTGTGGCAGGGTTGTGTTTGGTCTGCATGGCACTTATAATTTATCTTCATATACTAAGGGAAAAAAATCTAGATACAAAATGTAGATATGCAGTGGCTCAAATAGAATATATATGTTAAATTCTGAAATTTACATTCTTTTAAAGAATTTAAAGTTAAGATAGGACATGATAATGTGTTTACCTAGAATTCATTATTTTACATAATTACAATGAGTAATGCAAGCTCCTCAAGGATGGAAGCCATGTCTCATTAGTAGTAATGGCAGTGACAACTTATGTAGTGCTTACTCTTGGGCCCTGTGCAGTGCATTCTGTGCTGTTAATCCTCACAACAGTCCAGAAATTGCAGTTCAAAGAGGTTAAATGACTTGCCCAGAGAACTGGTGCAACTTGAAGCCCCTTATCTCTCTGACTCTTGAGCCTGTCCTCTTTCCACGACAAACCTGCTCCCTTTATCTTTTTGTCCTCACTAGTCAACACAGTATGCAGTACAGAGATAGATATTCAAACAAGTTTGTAGCTGTTGATTAAAATAGCCTTGAATCACAAATTTAACAGCTCTGCATGAAAAGGAAATAATATAGTCTCTCGGGTTGATGACAGTCAACCATGTTTGTTGATTGCCACACAATAGATGAGTTACCAAATAAACGATTATTCTAGATGCTAAGCCACCTGAATTGGCTTGACACTGTGTAGTGTGAGTGATTGCCTAGCAATCAGCCATTGAATGGCACAACCCATCTCCTATGTAGTTGTAGCCTTAAAAGGGCCTGCTGTACCAAGTCATTATTTTCCTTTTTATGAAGGCAATGTTGTTTCAGGAAGGGGAAATAGAAGTCAGCATAAGCTCTTTCTCATAAGGAAAGTGATAAACTGGTTGAGAGAGGCAGGCTGAATCTGATGAATCTATGCATAGAATATGCAGATGTATAGGCTGATTAAAAAATAATCCCACTTGAATTGTAGATTGTTATTAACACAGGATGATGGCCACAAAAGGTGAATGAATAAATAAATGAATGAATAAAGGATATATAAACAAATAATGAAAATAGTAACCTAAACTAGTTATAGGCATTGTCAACTTACATCCGATAATATAATTGCAAAATGAACTTGTCAGCGGAATAAGTACACATAGGCAATGGCACACAATGGCTATTAATATTTCAAATTTGTTGATGATATCTGGTTGTTTACATTAAGCTTTCTTTTTCCTCTCAATGGCTTCCTGCTTCATGTGAATTGATATAAACTTTAGATTCAGACTTAAGAACCTACTATGTATCCGTGTGTGTGTGTGTTTGTGTGTGTGTGAGAGAGAGAGAGAGAGAGAGTGGGAGAGAAAGAAAGAAATGCTAGCCTGAAGATGTGCTTCTACAGATACACTATCAATTTTTCATAACCCTGTGCCCTTTCTGGTAGCTTATAGCCCTGATCACACAGTTTGAAGGTACACAGACTAGAATCTTTTTATCCTAGCAGGAAGCAGCAGCTAAATATCTCCTCTCTTCCTGAATAGAAATAGGTGAAGAGGAAAGACAGTCTCAATAGTTCTTAACAGGAGGTGTTATAGCCTTCTTAGGGGGTGTTTCGAAATTTGTGGGAACCTTGGAGTTGCAACAATGACAGGGAACACCAGTGGCATTTAACGAATGGCAGCCAGGGAAGGAAAACATTCTGCAATATACATCACAGCTTTCCAAAGGGAAGAATTTTCCGTGCAAAATGACAACATCACTGAGAAATACTAGCCAATTCCCTTTTGGTACATCACAGACCATTTGCTCAATATCAGCAAGGAAAACTAAACTCCAGACATAATTACATATAGGGAATATGTCAGGATTTGGCTAGAGAAAATTTTCCTGATCTGAAACAAAGAAAATTCTTTACGACAAAGAAGAGAAACAAAAATTCTTTGTTGTTATTCCAGCAATAACCTCTTAACTCTTTTGAACATTAGGAACAGCACCTCCGAGTCTCCACAGGCTTCAGAAATTTCAAAAGAAACAAACACTAAGACTCTGTTTTATTCAAGAACAATCCCCTGCTTACACAATAAGCTTGGTTGAGCATGTAGATTAAAAAGGGATCCAGATAGGTTGCAGAGCTCACTTGAAGGTGCTGTAAAATGTCTCCTTCCTCCTCCCCTCAGTCTTGGCAGAGATTGTGGTTCTTGTGCATTCCTGGAAAACAATTAATGTTGCTCGCTACGCAGGTGGGCTGAGGATTTTAGCAGATGGCAACAGGATGGCTGTAAAAGAGGAAAGAGCTCTTGCAGATGGTATACTTACTCCTTTCTGTGCTTTTCTTTTTGGAGGGGGAAGGAAGGGAGGTAGTTGTAAGACAATGCAATAATTCTGCAAATTTCCAAAGTATTTATTCCCATACATTTTCTGAAGTCATCACATTATTATCTTTCATCAATATTTTGCAGAGGACACATAAAGCAGGAAAAGAGAAGAGGACAATAGGAAAAATTCTTCAACATATACAACTATAAATTCACCATCCTCTGGAATTACCCTTTGTGGACTTGATTGTTGAAAATGCAGTAAATTTCCCCTGTATTTTTTTTCTCCAAGTGAAATAAGCTAATTACTGTAAGTTTTTCTCATAGGCCATTAGTCTCAATGCTATGCAATTATTTTTGGTGCTTGACTTCTAGCTATATCTAGAAGTCTTCTCTGCTCATCCTCTGATTCTGAGATACTACATGTTGGTCACAATATTCTGATAATGGCTTTTGAGGTAGCAGCTGCCTTCACTGGTGTTCTCCTATTAGATGACAACACCATCTCTCTTGGCAGTCTTATCCAAAGAAAAGAAGGTAGTTAATGAAGACACTCTGGGCAGCTTCTGACACAGCGTGGGCACAGGTTTCTCACCATAATGAGCAGCTACAGTTATTAATTGGGCCGCAGATCTCTGAGTTCTCCAAGCCTACTTTTTCAGTTCCTTTGACATTGCAAAGATGGCAAATGGCAACTTTCTGTAAAGTATTGTCTCTGTCTCCCACAAATCTGATCCTGGGAAGTCAATCTCCAAGTATTGATACTTGCTCCCTTTTCCTATGCTGGCTTTGGGTAAGTATCTTGAGAGCATTTCCTCTGCCTGCATTTTGATATTAGAAAGTGCAGAATGTCCTGTAAATGTCAGTCAGGCCCATGTGTTTAGAGTTCTATTTAAGTCCATTATTTCTTTGTTAATTTTCTGTTTGGAGGATCTGTCCTGTGCTGTGAGCGGGGTGTTGAAGTCTCTGGCTATTATGGTGTTGTTGTATATCAATTTGTTTAGATCAAGTAGAATTTGCTTTATGAATCTTGGTGCACCTAAGTTGGGTGCATACATATTTAGAATTGTTATGTCTTCTTATTGACACAAGCGCTTCTAATGGCTCTTTTGGCCACGACATTCCCCAGGGTTAGGTATGGCCCCTTACTGCCTGCAGGTGGCGCCCCAAGTGGTGGAGTCCCCAGAGCCCCACCCCATGACAAAGGCCTGGTGTGGGGACCCTCATTCCACATGCTGGGGCTTCACTGGACCATAGGGAGCAGACCTCCCTTCGCCCGCCCAGCCTGACCCTGGTCAGGAGAGGTGGTGTCAGCCTCTGTCACTGATGCTTTTGCCACGGGCCTGGGGCCAGGGAATTGACCACCACGGAGAGCCTCGCCCTGTGCCACCGCCTCAGTGCAAAGGATCACTAGCGAGACCATCACGGAAACAGCACAGAGAGGCTCCAGGGAGTGTCAGCTGTCTGGAATGGCTCCGGTCAGCCCTGGCCAAGGGGTGCCTCTGCCTCCGGCCTGTCTGAAGCCCAAATCCCAAAGCTGTGGCCCTGAGCACTGCATCACAGACAGCTTCTAGAAGGCTGGGAATGTAGTGGCTGAGGCCAGGAGGCAGAGGGAGGACAAAGTCATGAGCCAGTGATGGAAGCAAGGTGAGCTCTGTATTCCAGAGCCTTCTAAAAGTTGTATGGGTCTGAGCTGAGGCCATGCCTCACATTATGCCCCAGGAGAGACAAAAGAATCAAACTGGAGGGCCACTGGCCTGTGACCTGCTGCACAGTCCTCCCTTTAGAGGGTGGGAATAGTGTGTCCACACCCAGACGTGCTAGGGAGGCGGGAGGCACAGCACACACGGGGTCGGCGCTCCATGGAGGTTCCAGCTCCCTAAGACCAGCACCCAGGTCCCCAGTCCACTTGTTCCTCCAAGGCAAAGCCTCTCCTGACCCCTGAAGTCCCACCTCCCCCGTGGGAACAGAGCTGTCCTGTCCTCCTAAACCAGACAGCAATCCTGCTAAGAACAGCAGAATCCCCTGGCTCCAAGTGAGGCTCGTTCAGAAAGGAGAGGCAGAGACGGCTGCATCCACTTTGCTCTCTGCCTCTCTCCCGTTTCAATCCAGAAAACATTTTATCGGAGGCTCTGGGGCCTGGGCCCCACCGGCCTCTGGAGATGAGGCTAGGAGCATCTGCTGGGACCCTCCGTGGAGGGGGCAGGTTGCTCTGAGGTCAGAGCCTCCAGCTTGGGTTTCCTGGGAGCAAAGCAAACCAAACCTGAGCTGAAAGACTCTGTCTATGTGACATGGCCATGCGGTTGAGCCACGGCTCATTTGGGGGAAACATCCATTTTCCAAACAAGCCAGGGAAGCAGCGGTGCTAAAGCGCTCATTCAAAATCAACATCGAGTCCTTCTGGCAAGCACCACCTACTGACAGGGAGGTCAGTTTGCAAGCCCTTTACTGCATTTACTGACTCAGTCATACAGGGTGCGGTTGAATCTCACTCACAAGCACCACCCACTGTCTCAGACATTAAACTGGGCGTGCCAACATCTAACCAAAAGAAAATCCAAAAATAAGAAGCAAAAGCTACTCCAGATGAGAAGGAATCAGCAAAAGATCTCCGGATACATGAGAAATCAGAGTGAAAGGACACCCCCAAAAGAAAACAGTAACTCCATGCCAATGGAAGTCAGCCAAAACGAGAATATTGAAATGACTGATAAAGAATTTCGAATATGGATTATAAGGAAGCTCAATGAAATATAAGAGAAAATAGAAACCCAACACAAAGAAACCACAAAAACAATGCAGGAAATGAATGAAATTGAGTTATTAAAAAAAAAATCAAGCTGAGTTTCTGGAAATGAAAAAATCATTCAAGGAAATACAAAATACAGTGGAAAATCTTAAAAGCAAGCTAGATCAGGCAGAAGAAAGAATCTTGGAGCTAAGAGACAACACCTTTGAATTAAACAAGTCAGTCAATGAGAAAGAACAGAGAAAAAAACAGGAATGAATAAAGCCTACAAAAAATATGGGCTTATGTAAAGAGGCCTAACACAAGAATCATAGGCATCCCTGAGGGTGAACAAGAAAATACACAAGGGCTAGAAAACCTATTTGAGGCAATACTTGAGGAAAATTTCCCAGGTCTTGCTAGAAATCTGGACATATAGGTAATAAAAGTACAACAGACTCCTGGGAGATTCATCACCAAGAGGTATTTACCATGACATATAGTCATCAGACTGGCCAAAGTTAACACGAAAGAGGCACTCCTACAAGCCATAAGGCAAAAGCAGCAGGTGACTTACGAAGGAAAACCCGTCAGACTAACTGTAGATTTCTCAACTGAGACCTTACAGGCCAGAGGGATTGTGGCCCCATTCTCAGCCTTCTCAAACAGAATAATGCCCAGCCTAGAATTTTATATTCTGCAAAACTAAGTTTCTTATATGTGGGAGAAATAAAGTCTTTCTCAGATAAGTAAACACTGAGGAAATTTGTCAAGACCAGATCTGCCCTTCAGGAAGTATTCAGAACTACATTATATAATGATCAGCACAATAGATGCCTACCATTGTAAAACCACCCAAAAGCTAAAGGTCAGAGACCAGATACCACAATGGCTCAAGAGGCAAAACAAAGCAATAAAGTTCTACTCTACAGGATGAACAGAAATCCACTCCACTTACCAATTCTTTCAATAAATGTGAATGGCTTGAACTCCCCACTCAAGAGAAATAGACTGGCTGAATGAATAAAAAATTACAAGGCAAGTATCTGCTGTCTCCAGGATACACATTGAACCCACAAGGGCTCATTCAGACTCAAGGTGAAAGGATGGAAAACAATATTCCATGCACATGGAAACCAAAAGAAGGCAGGTGTAACCATTCTCATATCGGATAACACAGTAAAGAAAGACAAAGATGGTCGGACAAAGAGAACAATTTAACAAGAAAATATATCAATCCTAAATATTTATGCACCTAACACAGGTGTGCTCAGATTCATAAAACAAACCCTACTTGATCTAAACAAAATGAAATGTTAATTAGATCTTCTCTACCTTATTTTTTCCCCTTGATCAGACTTATACTGAAAGTGTTATGTAAAAGTCTTCTATTTTTTCATGCATTCCTGTCTAGTTGCCTTCATATTTCTGTAGTTTCTGACTTGTTAAAGTGATATCTTTGTTATTTTATGTATAGAAATTCATAACTGTTTTATCTTCATGGTTAAATGTGAATTTTAGTATTAAAAAGTGGTCTTTAATGCCCTTTGGGTTGAACTTTACATTGTCTGGTATCAAAATTTAAACTTCTGTTTTCACCTTCCTTAATACTATTTTAGATGTGCTTCTTTTACACAAAGCACATAGAGTAGTTAAGTCTTTGTTAGACAAAACCAAAATCATATTTACTAGGTAAATTAAGCCTTGAATTTCTTGAAAATTCTGCTTTATGATGCTTTTCTGGAATCTGTTGCCAGTCTAATAGTTTGGTAAATTATTTAATCTTCTTGTATTGATCTTCTAAGGAATTTCTCTTTATATTTAAATTCTAGTAATTTACTGGTTATGCCTTGAAATTGATCCCTCTTGGAAAAATTTTTTTCAAGTACCTAGGGGACATGTTAACATGTAAATTCAAATCTTATTTCTAAAAAATTTTTTGGATTTTAATATTAAAATGAATTTTCTTCAATTGTTTAGATATTTTTCTTGAAGGAATTTAATTATACATCTATTGTATCTTTTTTACTTGTTTTTCTTTTACACAATTTTTGTCTGAGATATGTTTACCTTTTCCCCTTTGACATAATGATTTTTTCTATCTCACTTTCATTCATGTGATGATTTTCCCACTTCTTTTCAATGTCTCATGTTAAGCTTTTATTTGAATCTGTCCATGTCCTTCAGATCCATCTGTGTTATCACAAATGACAGGATTTTCTTCCTTTTAAAAAGTGAATATTATTCCATTGTGTGTGTCCATTCATCATTAATGGACACTGAGGTTGATTCCATGTCTTTGCTACTGTGAATAATGCTGCAATGGACATAGGAATGCAGATATCTCTTTAACATACTGATTTTATTTTCTTTGGATATGTATAACCAGAAGTGAAAGTACTACACTATATAGTAGTTCTATTTTTAACTTTTTGAAATACCTTCATACTGTTTTCCATAATGGCTGTACTAATTTAAATTCCCTTCAACAGTGTGCAGGGCTCTACATTCCCTCCCACAGTGTACATGGCTCATTTTTCTCCAGATTCTCATGAACACTTATTATATTTTGTATTTTCTATTATAGCCATTCCAACAAGTGTGAGAGCCATTCTAAAACATTGTGGTTTTGGTTTGCATTTCCCTGAAGATTAATGATGTTGAACATATTTTTCTATCAATATGTCACCCACATTGTCATCCTTCTTTGTGGTCTATTGACAAACCAAGCATATTCCTGCTCCAAAGCTTTGTAAATGATATTCCTTCTTCCAGGAAATCATTTCCACAGACATATACATGGCTTATACCTACAGGTACTATAAGTTACTATACTTAATCACAAGTATCTCTTCATGTATAACCTTATCAATAAGACATTTCTAGGTCACATTATATAAAATATATCTCTCCCTACTCTCTGTACTCATTTTATATATTAATTTATGCATTTCTTCATCTTCTTTTTCTCCTTTCTAGAATATAATTTTCCTGAGGGTAGAAATTTTGTTCTGCATTCCCAGAAACTAGAACAGGAACAGTTGTCAGCATATAAAAGTTGTTCATAAATATTTGTTTTATGAATGAAGGACTGAATAAGTTTTTAATTTAGTTATTTATGTCCTTTAAGAAAAATAACTTGGCTTCTTAAATGTAATTAATCTTGGTTGCTCAGGATTCTTAGGAACATGTTAAACTCATACATAAGTGGTACACAATAAAGACTCAGTGATAAATATTGAAGAGCCATTTTATTTTATATCATTTATTTTCTTTTCATTTCAACAAGTTTGTATAGAGCTTATCTTCTATAATCATTTACTGTAATAGGTGCAAGTAATATAAAATTTAATAAAACATGGTTTCTGCCATGAAAAAAATTACTCCTAATTATTTCAACCTTTAATATTTAAAAAGAACAAATTTATAGAAATTTATATTTTCATTAGACATTTTATTCCAGATATTTAGGAAGCACAGAGAAAACATTATATATACAACATGTGCATAGTTTCTGATTAGATGTCTGTTTCATGTTCATCATACCATACTAAGAGCCAGAAAATAATTCTGTAAGATGCGCCAAAAATTTGATTCCAGGCATAAAGACCTAAATGTAAAACATTAACTTAAACGAAATAATACTGGCTTTAACTACTGGCATCGGTATGCATTTCCTCTGTCCTTTTTCTTTTCTTTTCTTTTCTTTTTCTATTTTTTTAACAGATTCTTTCCTAGGTATCTATCTTTTGTCAGGATGTATCTACTTGCTATGATTTTGCAAAGGTTAGATTGCTGGGCATGAGCTGGACATGATTATGTATAGGCATATCTAAAGACCTCAAAGTGCTGATATCCTAAGATCAATAAGCAATACGGGCAATTCAAAATGCAAACCTCTTAAAATATAAATAGTAATTATAATAATACTTACCATATTTTTAGTGTTACCCTTCTAAATTCTTTTCATGAAATAATGCATTTTATAGATACGCAGTTTGGATCAGCCCTCAGACTACTCTTTCTATTATATTTCAGATAATATAATAAAAGATAGATATATTTTATTGTGTTGAGAAAAGCATAACGGGACCCTATTCTATAATGATTCTGTTGATTAAACTATCTAAAGAGGGAAGAGACTAGAAATCAGGATTTATTACAGTGGGCTATTGAAGTGCTTTTTCTTCTTCAGCTTATTAGAGCTAATGGTCCCCATCCACTCATTAGCCAGCTAATATAAATACTGACAAGATATCTGATGTTCTAGTAGGATTGCAGCTAATTCACACACTTCATGAAGACAATCCTCCATGCTAGCTGTATATTGTTCACTTGTTTAGTCAGCAGGCTGCTAAAAAGGCACTTGCTCCCCATAATACTACCTCAAAGGGACAATGATAATGATCCAAAAAGCTTAAATGGATTCAAATTTTATTTTGTTTTTATTTTTTTTAACAGAAAGTGATATATTAAAGGAAATTTAGTCAATGATAAAGCATCAATCTCAATATAAAAATAATTTTGTGAGAACAAGACATTTCTGAGTGTAATGCCCCAATGGGAGAGGAGAATTTCAAAAATGCAGGAAGAAATTGTCTATGATGAAGTAAACCCTAGAATTACTGTTGAAAAAACAATGGATTTATGACAGGCAATTTGAATGGAAGTTATGCTTTTAATAGTTCCTAAGTATACTTTAGAATTTGGGGTACTATTTGAATACTTTTAAGTATTATTTGACTTTGATATCCAAGAGATGCTAAAACCTGCATCGTATCAGGAATCACAGGTAAATGCTTCCCAATGACCTCGAAAGATGGCTGAAAGATACATGTGTATGTCGAAAGAGAGAAATATTAACATTTGCTTAGCAAGAGTTGGTCCCAAGTCTCAAAGCTGAGGACTCCAGAAAATTGGATTAAACATAAAAAAAACCACCTACTTTTCATGGTAGTTATCTCAAAATAAGTTCTATTAGAATCTATTTGTCATTGCATTCCCACCCACTTCCACTCCCATGCCCACCCCACACACATGCATGCACACATTCATAGAAAGTCCACCTCACTTCTTGAATCGCATCAATTTGATTCCAATAAATAAATAAATAAATAAATCAGAGACAGAAGGCAATAGGAAATTCAATTCAGATGTGAGAATGAGAGAGAGCATTACCAGCTTTCCTACCACCCTTTTTCTAGCCAGAGCCATAGCCTTAGCCTGGTTGCTATAAGAGATGGAGACAGATGGAAGAGCATTGGAGTTAGCAAGCCTTCTCTTGCTTGCTAGTGGGCTGTGTCCACAACCAGACACAGCCTAAGGAGAACTCATTAAGAAATTTGTATTCACACAAACTAACCTCTTCACTCACAATGACTTTGTACTCTAGTAAATATAGCTCAAGCAGGGTCTTAGACTCTCACAAATAATTTTCAAAATTGACCATTTATCTTACTTCGGGAAAATTACTTCATTTTTCTATGCCTCAGTTCTTCCATTTGAGAAATCCATTTGTTATAATTATTATACTCATAATAGATATATTTCTTTTCTCATGGGGAATTATGAGAATCGAAAGAGTATTTTTAAAGCATTGAACGTTGCATTTGTCAAAAAGAAGTATTATATACCCGTGAGCTTAAAGAAAGAAGTCAATTTACATACTATAATGCTATTCCAGAGTTCAAATGTTAGATTTATTTTAATAAGGCATATATTATATTTAAAAAGAAAGCTAAGAGAAATATATGTAAGTTATCTGGGTGAGTTCATAAATTATTTTTTCAGGAAAATAATTTGACAATTTTCAAATACCATTTTTCATTTTTCTATTATGATTTAAAAGCTTAATAATGCATTGAATCTTAAGAATGATTCCAATTCTTATGTATCAGATTATATATTGAAAATAAAATTGTCTAAATTTTGTTTCTCTTTTTTCTATTTCCTTTTCTTTTCCTTTTGTGCTGCTATGGGAATTTGAGCCAATGTTTTCTAAATACAGAATATGTTTTATCTGTATTGGTTAATAAATTTTGAATGGTAATACTCACATAGAGCAATATCTTGGGAACTGTCATAACACTATAATTTTTCTGAATCTAAAGAAAAATAGATCTAGATTGAGTCAAGGAATATCTACACATATTCCTTCCTTAAAAATAATTACTTCTTATTTTTTTTAATTTTCATTCTGAAGAGGAGAGTATAAAATTAGCATAATTTTATGCTAGTAATTTAGCATAGAAGATCCTAATATTTTAGCTTTAGAAAATTCTTGAGTCAAAAGACAGTGATAACATTTTCACTGAAGCTTCGTGTTTTGCATGAATCTAAGTACATTCAACTAAAATGAATATTTTCAAAAGAAACAAGAATATCATATTTTTCATATTCTTCCATATAGCAGATACAGCTGTGATTTCTAGAAATGGGGGAATAATTGATCAGAACCTGAAATGACAGAGAAAATGAGGAAACAGCTCAGTTAAACCTGTGTGCACTGAACCACTTGATAAACGTAACACAAAACTAAAACTGGAGGATCAGACAAAGTGTCAGATAAGGAAGAAATAAACAATTACTTCATTTATAGGCCAATACTTTGCATGTGTGTGTACATGAATATATGTAATATCTTCTATTTTTATACCATCTTAATTATATTATATGCATTGTGAATAGGTCTTACTCTTGGCAAGGTCAATAATGACCTCTAGTTTCTAAATCACATTAGATATTTATTAGCTATTATCATACTTGATTTTGACCAGTCTATAGTCCTTAAAACTAAGGCTTTCATGCCTTAGTTTCTATTTGTTTTCCTTCTGCCTCTCTGTCCAGTCTTTTTTCAATCTGCTTTATGAATTCTCCCTCTTTCTGTCCTTTAGACAATTAGTTTTCATTATATTCCTCTATTCATTCTTCTTGACTCCTTACTGTAAAAATGTTTTTTGGAATATCTCATCTATGATCATGGCTTCTGTCATGTCTATTTAGATAAATTTCAAATCTATTCCCTAATCCTGGCTTCTACGATGAGCTTTAGACACCATAAATTCAATTGCCTACAAAACAGCTCCATTTATAATCCTCCTAGTACTTTAATTCTAAAATATCAAAAAATGAAACCATCATCTTTACACCACAATCCATTCATTCCTTCTGTATCTCACATTTCAGTGAATGGCAACTCTTTTTATTTAGGCAAACAATATGGAGAACTTTTAGTCAAGGCTTTTAATCTTTATACTCAATCGTTCCTGCAATATTATTATGCCTGCCTCACTGAAACCCACCTTGTTCTCTCCATACTCATTACCACCACCTAAAGTAATGCCAACCTCATACGTGATCCATAGCAATATTTACATCATCGATATCCTAGTAGGTCATGCTGACTTGCTCTTACACAGCAATAGCCACTTTGCTTGGAAGCATACTTGATCGTGTAATTCTCTGATTGAACCGTCTCAATGCTTGCAGTGCCTTCTCCTTAGTGTGTTATATAAAGTCCTCTATGATCTAGGGCTTTGCCTTCAGCTTCAGCTTCACTGATCAGCGCTTACCCCTGACTGTATATGTCAGTATCTAATTACTTTCTATACATACTTGACTCCTTGCCTTTGCACATGCTGCTCTCTCTTGAGAGAATCACCTGTCCAAGCCTCGTCCCTCATCTGGGGGTACGTATTTCAACATTCCATCTTTCAGATTGAGTTAGGTGCCTCCAGTGTTGTCACATGACTGCCAGCCCTAATTGTCTGCAACTTAACTGTCAGCTTTTTTGTCCCTTCCACTGAGATTTTTTAGGGCACAGATTCTGTATATTATCTATGTCTCTCCAGATCAAGTCCATTGTCTGAAAAAAAAAAGTGGTGTTTAGTAATTATAAATAAAATGAGTAATTATAGATTGAATTTGTGAATAAATGCCTGTGATAGGTAGAATAATGGTGTCCAAGATCACTACATCCTGATTTCCAAAGCTTGTTAATATTTTACCTTATATTAATAACAAAAGGGACTTTGTGGATGTGAGAGTTAAGAGTTTTGAAGTGAGAAAACTAACCTGGATTCTCCAGGTGGACCTAATGTAAACACAAGGGTCTTCAAATGAGAAAGGCAGGAAGGTCAGCGCCAAAGACGGATTTGAGGATGTCACACGGCCAGATCTAAGGACAAAGGGAGGAGCCACAAATCAAGAAATGTCGATGGACTCTAGGAACTCAAAAAGGCAAGGAAACATTTTCCCCCAGAACCTCCAGAAGGAACTTGGCTCAGCAGAAACCTTGATTTTAGCCCAGTGAAAGCCATTTCAAACTTCTGACCTCTAGAAGTATAAGGTAGTAAGTACATGTTGTTTCAAGCCACTTAATTTGTGGTATAATCATCCCTTAGTATCTGTGGGAGATTGATTCCAAGACCCTCATGGATACCGAAATCCATGGATGCTCAAGTCCCTGACATAAAATGGTATAATATGTGTATATAATCTACACATATCCTCCCATATACTTTAAATCATCTCTGGATTACTTATAATACCTAACACAATGTAAATGCTATACAGATAATTGTTACACTGTATTAATTTTTATTTGTATTATTTTTATTGTTGTATGGTTATGTTTTATTTTTTTTCCTCAAACATTTTTGATCCACAGTTGATTTAATCTGTGGATAGGGAAATCTTGGATACAGAGGGTCAAGTGTACTTTGTTATGACAAAGATGGAAAACAAACACATGGCTTACATTATTATTATTATAGTTCCATAACACATAACTTGAAAAATAAAAAGTGTGCAGTAATTGTAATATGTTGTAACATGTACAATAAATATAGTGTCCTGTACTTATATTTGATAAATGACAATCCTAAATCTGGGGAACATAAGGCTTAGCATGTCACTCTTACACAAGGACACAGAATTCCATCCCAGGATTCAAACACTCAAAGCTCTAGATCTGAAGTTGACTTTAACATAGGCAATCCAGGCCAGTTCCCAAATTGATTTCATGTCTTGAATGTCTAAAATAGACCCATAAGTTTGATCTACTAAAGTGTATGAGTGATGCTCATGAATAGACCTGTATTTATAGAACCCCCTTCCCATTGGATTTTTAGGATCAGGATGTGACCTAGGTTTTGTAACACCTCTCTCAGACTGCTGTGGGAATGATTCGATTTTCTTGACAGGGTAATTATGATATCTTGGCAGAAAAAGATTTTAGAATTGGTGAAAGAAATCATCAGTGCATTATGAATAATTTAGAATGATAACAGTACTGGATGATAGCTATGGTTAAATTAAGGGATCAGTTGGCTTTTAACACATGCACTACAAAACTTCCCCACCTTGAGCAGATTTTTTTTAGTCATGTCTTTTCCCCTTTTTCTCTTGTAAAAATAGAGAATGAAAGGATCTTTCTGGCATTTGTTCCTTAATGAACAAATGGCATGTTTACTAAGATCTCCACTCCCTTGTAGATGGTTAGTTTAGAATCCAGGGTGACAATTCTGCTTGTGCTAGATGTCTTATTCCACAGTATTCGTAAGCATTTGTTGCTTCCCAATCCAAACAGAGACAGTTAATGATGTCCATAATGCTCCATCAACATGACTTAAATTCAAAGATGTTTTCATGTGTAATATTCATACTGGAAAAAAAAGTGATAATTAAGAGTCTGAAGTACAAAAGGGTAATGCACCGTCCTCTTCCTCAGCAGGGAAGTTCATTAGCAGTGGAATCATGTCATTTGCCCATCTGTTCATAATTGCATTCACCCCGGGAACTAAGTGAAGGAAGTGACATCACATGGTCCTTATATACACAAGTCTGTAAATCACATGTATGTTCTTATCCACATGGATGACTAGAGGAAATAAAAAAGCAAAACAGCAACAATAAAACCTTAGCAGCAACAGTAACAACTAATTGAGCCTTTTTCAAGCTTAGTTTAGGCAGATGACCTCATTAATTTTGTAATCTTGACAAGATATTCTATCTCTAGGAAATCTCACAGTAAAATAAGATGCTGCTGCCTGTGCGTGCTATCAAGGCCATATTGTGGGGGTAATTATCTTTCAACTGGTTGGAGACACACCTCTTGTTTGTATGTCCTAAACATCCAGTGCTTAGCAGCTGCTGTAATATCAATGGGGGAATGAAACAAGCCCTCATTAGATTAGCACTGAGCTTATTGCTGGTGCCAGTCTCATTATTATTGGTGACTAAACTGGCAGATTGTCAGGATGCCTCATGGCGAGATGAGCTTTTGCAGCTCTTTGTTTGTAGTTATTATAAACAATGAAGTGAAAGCAATCCCTTGGGCATAGTCATGTCTCAGAGGTTTTTTTGTGAGCAGCAATCAGCTTGCAGAGACAGCATTGGTAAACAATCTCTTATTTTAAGGAATGATATTAATTAAAGCATGAAGTGTGGTTTGGAAAAAGAACTTGTTAATTATTTAATGTCACCTGCTCTGATCAGGCCCACCAGTTGAAAGTGATATATATATATATACACACATACATATATATATATTGCCTCAAATATGCTTTGCCTGTCATGAATACCAATGAAAATATAAGCTTCCAAGTGGTAAAAACCTGTTTTTCATTTTAAGTAATCTGCAAATGTGAGACATTACATCATAGTCTTAAATGCAAAGCAGATTTTCTTACTTTCCTTGGAAAACAGTATTGAATCCAAAGCCCGCACTCTGCTGCATTGCAAACTAGTTAGAATTGCTTAGGTCACCAGAATGAAATTATCAATCTATCTAGAAAATGATTCAAAAACATTTGGCACACAGTGCCATTACATATTTGAAAAATCAAGACTGGAATTGGAATTGTAGTATTTACTTTAATAAATGAAAAAATGAACTGAAACTTAAAAAATATTCATATTAAAAATTATATAAATGATGCCTCACCTTACTTTAATATATGGGGTTAATATATGCACAAAAGTAGATGACAGATAGCTCTAAACAAATCCTAGGATATAAAAATATATTTTGCATATTTAAGTACTCTTATGCCTTCTGGGCTTAAGGCTTATAAATCTTGACCCCAAATTCTAATATCTGCATAGCAAAAGAGATTTTGGGAGCCTAAACCACCCAATTGGTTTGTTGTTGTTATCATTTTCTATGTGTGAGGTAAACTCAAGAAGGCAGAATATTTTTTACAGCAAAATAACTATGAATAGCTTCTGAGCTGAATCTGATATCCTTACATTGTTTTGTGAGAACGCGAATTACTGTCCTCTAGTAAGACACACTTTTTCCAGAAGATCATCTCTATGACAAAAGGAAGACAGCCAATTTCAACCATTTCCCCAGAGAACAGTAATGAATGTGCCATGGATTGTAATTTGCAGTTTGGCTGTGCTCTTAAATAGAAGAGAGATAGTTGGCAGTTCAAATCATGCATCCACAATGCTTTGATGATGCTGAAAATCTGCCTTCATTTTCTCTGTATTACCACTGCAGTCAGCACACACTATTCACCTTGGAATTATTTTTGCAAACTCCCAGAAGCTTACCTACAAGCTAATTCTTCAAGATTAGCTATCTCTTCTTAAGTATCTGAACTCCATGTCTTTGAGGAACCATCATATCGCAGGGGGATTTGTGTGAGAGACAAAGACAATTCTTTCAATTTCCACATGAAATTTACTTTCCCTGGAATATCAACATGGAAATTCAACCTTTACTTAAATTTTTCACCAAAAACATTTTAAATGATAAAATCACCTTCAACAATTCTCTCATTTAAGTGTGTCTTAATACTTTCTTTCAATAAAAGTAACCATTTTAAAAGCATACACCTTAGGCTCTACTGCAGTTTCAACTGTTTTAGAATTACAGAGATATTTAAACATATGTTTTCTAAGTGTCATTGTTGCTTAGGAAGTTTGACAAAATACCTTAAAAAAATTACATGGCTCAGAAACATGACAGACAATAGATTTTGTTTTAAAGGATTGAGTGAGATTAAGAATAACTTTAAAAATCTATAAAAATATCACCTTAGAAAGTTATAAACACTTGAAGAACCACAATAATATGTAAAAATGTTCTTTTTATCTAGAAAATTCTTGATATCCTTTGAATACAGTACTTTTTGCTTGTATTTTCAATAGATCAATCAATAAATAAACATGTAAACACTTGTATAATATTTATGATTTTCATGAGCAATCTGTCACTGCTTAACAAAACTACTATTAGGAATATGTGAACACAAATGCCTTTTTCTAAATACTGCTAATAACAGAAATGTATAGATATTCAAACATTAGTATGATTCTATTTCTCTCACAGAAGGTGGGAAATTTGCATTTTCCAAAGGAGAAAAACATCCTTACAAAGTATTCAGAAATTTTCTCTCAAAAATAACTGTAATAGATTAGAAATAACTTTTCAAAGTTTAGGACATTCTCCATGAAAATATGAAAAGCACAGTCATGTTAATTTACTAGTCACATAAACTCAATAAAATTTCTATTAATGGGCTTATGTTCTTCTGACTTGAATTGAAACTGTTCAACTGTATGTGTACATATACATATATATATAGTTTGTCATTTCTATGTGTGTGGTTTTGTTTTTGCTTTGAGACAGAGTCTTGCTGTTACCTAGGCTATAGTGCCCTGGCATCAGCCTAGCTCACAGAAACCTCAAACTCCTGGGCTCAAGTGATCCTCCTGCCTCAGCCTCTCAAGTAGCTGGGACTACAGGCATGTGCCACCATGCCCAGCTAATTTTTTCTATATATTTTTAGTTGTCCAATTAATTTCTTTCTAATTTTAGTAGAGACGGGGTCTCGCTCTTGCTCAGGCTGGTTTCGAACTCCTGAGCTCA
>CAUYSK010069468.1:0-100581 GCA_963575035.1 Avahi laniger
CCCACCCACCCAACAACCCTTCCATCCATCCATCCACCCTTCCATCCATCCACCCACCCACTCAACAATCCTTCCATCCATCCATCCACCCACCCACCCAACAACCCTTCCATCCATCCATCCATCCACCCTCCCAACAACCCTTCCATCCATCCATCCATCCATCCACTATGATCCCTTTTGATGCCAAGCCCTGTGCCAGGCCCTGGGTAGAGATGAAGACTTGTTTTCTATTCATAACCCAGGGACTTCCAAGGTTATGGAGGTGACAGCCGGGGTGTGGTCAGATGAAGGAGGGTGGAAAGGGTATTCCAGGCCTAAGGATGTCTGATGCATTTGGGGAACCCCCTGGCTTCTGGGAGGGCTGGGGAATGTAAAGAGAAGGAGGTTTGAGGGTTTGACGTTCCGGGCGGCCAGTGGTGGGTGAAGGGAGGGGACAGCTGCTGGGTGCACTGCCACCTCTGGAGGTTCCAGGCCCACCCTGGGGCGCAGTCAAGGGAAGGGAGATGCAGTCTAGGAAAGGGTGTGGTCCCTGCCTTCCTGGGTCACAGCTGCAAGGGGAAGTGAGTGCTGGGGGCTGGGACTGAGCAGCACTGAGGTCACAAGGTCTGGGGGGCAGGGCAGTACTTCAGCCAGTCCTTCAGGGGCAGGGAGGGGAGCAGGCAGGGGACCCAGCATGATTCCTCTGGCCACATCTGTGCCTCCTCACTCCCCTCCCTGCTGGTCTCAGGCCGCTTCTCCGACGTGCAAACTTCCCACCACAGGGCGTCTGTGCATGCTGTTCCCTCTGCCTGATGGTTCTCTCACCATTGGCTCCCCACATGTCACCTCCCAGACACCTGAGCACCACCCTCTCCCCACCCAGCATTCTCCATCCCCTGTCACCGCCTGCCACTCTGGTGCCCTTTGCTCACTTGTTCATGATCTGTTCCCCTCTCAGGGCATAAGCTTGGTCTGTCTCGTTCACCGCCAACTCCCCAGCTCCAAGCACAGTGCCTGGCACACCGTGGCCCCTCAACACCACGGCGCTGAGCGGTCACTGTGTGCCAGGCACCGCCCTAACTCTCAAAGCAACCCCCCGGGCACGGGGTCAAGGGTCTGCAGCTTAATCAATCTTGAGATCTTCTAAGGAATGAGATGGGAGGGGCACCTTGGAGGGGCATTTGGGTGAGGGGTGCTGTCCCTGCTTCTGGGGTGGTGGATTATCTCCCTTTAAAATATGGGGAAACTGAGGCACAGAGAGGTTAAGTAACTTGTCCTCTTGGCTTGCAAGTGGCAGACCTGGGATTTGAACCCAGGAGGTCTGTGTTCAAAGACTCCAGAAGGTTTGATGCTATGAAGTTTTACTCAATATTTGTTGAGTACCTGAATGACCGGTTAGCCTTTGACAAGTGACTCACCTTTTCCAAGCCTCAGTTTCCTCATGTGAAGCGTGGGACGCACCTTGCCAGGGCAGGACAGCAGCCCATTTTGAGAGGCTCAGTGTCCCTTCTCTTCCCGCTCACCCATCGGGTGCTAGGTCTGAATGTTGCCTCCAGCTGGTGTTGAGCTTAATCCCCAATGTGGCGGCGTCCAGAGGCAGGGCCTTTGGAGGTGAATGGGTTAATGTATTCGTGGATAGTGGGTTAATGGGTTATCTCTGGAGGGGAACTGGTGGCTTTATAAGAAGAGGAAGAGAGCAGTGAGCTAGCACGTTAGCCACTCGCCATGTGATTCCTGTGCTGACTTGGGACTCTGCAGAGTGCCCCCAGCAAGAAGGCCCCCACCAGATGTGCCCCCTTGACCTTGGACTTCCCTCCAGAACTGTAAGAAATAAATAGCTTTTCTTTATAAATTACCTGGTTTCAGGTATTTTGTTATAAGCAACCGAGAACAGGCTAAGACATGGGGTGGGAAGGTTCTGGTGTCATTCATTTGTTCATTCATTCGTGCAACACACATTTGAAGCTCTTCTATGTGCCAGGCCCTGCTCTGGGCACAGAGGATAAAGCAATAAAGACAGTCTCTGCTGGCGAAAAGCTCATGTAATAACGGAAAGCCGGCGGACAACCCGCAGCCAGCACCAGGAGGGACAGACGAGGGAGAAAATGACTCAGGGGAGGGGGTTGGGGGGTCACTGGCAGGCGACATTTGAGCTGAGAGCAGAAGGCCAAGGAGCAGACACCCGGGGGAAAAGACATCCTCAGGGTAGTGCCCATGAATTTGGGGAAAGGCTGAGAGGCCCCAGGGGCTGGAGCAGAGCTGGCAGAGCGAGGGGAGAGTGGGGGGAGCTGAGGTCAGGAGGTCGTGGGGGCAGGTCGTGGGGAGGGCTCTGAGCAGGCCTGGCTCTGCTCTGCAGTCTGGCCACTGTGCGGGCTCAGACTGTAGGGCCGAGGGCAGAATCGGGGAGGCCAGGCAGGAAGCCCCTGCCGCCGTCCGGGCAGGAGACCATGGTGGCCTGGATTTGGGTGGTGGGTGGAGATGTGAAGCGGTTGGCTTCTGGATTCATTTCAACATCTGTCCAACGGGATTTGCGATGAGACATGATTCTAATTAGCGACTGCTGTGTAACAAAGCAACGCCAAATTTAGTAGCTTCAAACAACGAGAATCGTTTGATCATTTCTCATAGTTTCTGTGGTCAGGAATTTGGGAAGGGCTTAGCGGGGTGGGCTGGCTTGGGGACCCCAGGCAGTTGCAGTTGTAGTTGGTGGCTGGAGTGGGGACGGCGGGCGCTGGCCGGGCCTCTCTCTCCTCCCCTTGTACTCTCAGGGCCCCTCCACTGGGTCTCTGTGTGGGCTGGTTGAGCTTCCTCACAGCATGGCCACTCGGGCTCCAGATCGGGTCTCCCAAGAAAACCAAGCAGAAGCTACATTGCTTCTACGACCCAGCCCCAGCAGCCACCAGAGCATTGCTTCTTCACGTCTACCCAGATTCAATGAGAGGGGACGCAGACCTCACCTCTCCACGGGAGGAACATCAGAGTTGCATCGTAAGAGCTTGTGGGATGTGCGACACTGCTGCGGCCCCTCGCGCCTCGGCCCCTCCCCATCAGGGCCCGTGAGGCAGCGGAGCGGTCTCTGCAGAAGCAAGCAAGAGCACATCACTCTCCTGCTCATGGGGGACCCTAGGAAAGGCCAAGTTACAGGGCTGGAGGGCAGGCCAGAGGGCAGGAGGGGAATTGACTAGAAGAGGGCAGGAGGGGACTTTGAGGGGTGATGGAATGTTCCACATTCTCACTGAGGTGGTAGCGACATTGGTGAGTTTTGTTATGTGGAAATGACACCTCAGTATAGCTGAACAGCAACAAAAGCTTCCTGGGCTCCTCACGCATTCAGATGCTCCAGGCACCGGGCACAGTGTGGGCAGGACAGACAGGACCTCGGCCCTCGCGGGGTGGGCGAGATGGCCGAGACAGTGGTTACACAGGACATCACAGCGGGGTGCCAAGAACGAGGAAACGAGAGAGACCAAGCCCCCTCCCAGCAGTCTCCCTTTTGAAGCTGGGGCCCCCGTGGCCTGGGAGGGGGCCAGGCTCTGGGAGAGAGGGCGCCTTGGTGGCTTGTGCTCCCCATCCCAGCAAGAGGAGACCCAAAGACACACCCCAAGCTCCCGCCTCGAGGGCAGGGTGAGGGGACAAACGTTTCAGGTCCCACGTGTATCCCCTGGACACTGTCACAAGGCTAGCAGCATGCACATGCCCAGGCCTGGGCACACGTCCTCGCTCAGACCCTGGTGCACACGCACTTGGATTCTGGCCCGCGTGCAAATGCACACCCCTAATCCGGTGCATGTCCTCTTTCGCGCACATACAGTGGCTTCCATGCTCTCTGGGAGTATGTCTGGGAACAGACACATGCAGGCTGGTGCACACACACACGGACAGAGCTACTGTTTATTGAGCACTTACTCTTTACATATTTTATCTCAATCTTCCCAACAGCCCTATGAGGCAGGTACTATCATTAGCCCATTTTACAGATGAGGAAACAGAGGCACTGGGTGGGGGAGTAATTACCTCTCCCTATGTCTGGGACTGACTGTGGCACAGGTGGCAGAGATGGGACAGGAAACCGGGCTTTCTGGCTCTGGGTGCTGGTGCTTGCGACTCTCCATAGAGACCACCAGGTGTTGGGGACCCCCCTCTTCCAGGGTCTCCTGCCCACTCAGAGGCCTTGAGCCCCACGTGCACGCAGCACCTCACAGCTTACAGAGCCCCCTCCCACCCTGCGAGGGAGTCAGGTGGGTTCCGTGAGCCTCTTGTACTGAAGAGGAGGTCAATGGACAAAGGATGGCTGTGGGTCTCGCTCAAGGTTGCAAAGGGGTTGATGGCAGAACCCAGACTAGATTTTGCTGACTGCTGGTCCGTCGCTCTGGCCCTGCTCTCGGGAGGGAGTGTGACCTCAGGTGACCACCGGGTGCACCATCCTCCTGCTGTACAGACTTAGGAATTTTCTGCAGAGCCATGAGCACGGGTACTCTTGAGTGGGCAGTGGTCGGCACGGGCACTGGGCAGGGCAGGGAGCCTTCCCCGGAGGCAGAAGGTCCAGCCTGGCCTTGGAGGGTCTGAGAGGGGCTGAGAGGGGCTGAGCCACCCCTCCAGGGGGCCAGATGTCCTGCTTCCCACCAGCCGCTCTTGACACCAGCCCCTCTGCGGGCCTGAAACAGCAGGTGTGTCTGAGCTATACCTGTCTGATAGGGGTGGCCTGTCCCAGCCAGGGGACAGGGACTACTGGGGATTCTAGAACTCAGACCCCCTGCGGGGGAGAAGGGCTGAGGCTAGGGGCGAGAGGAACCTGAGCAGGCTCCTGCCTCTGTCAGGGGGAGGGCAGAGCCCTTGGCACCTGTCCGGGGCGAGGAACGCTGGCCCAGGAAGTGCTGCCCCCCTCCCAGCCCACTCTCCGTCCTCTGCTCCGAGGAGAGGCAGTGCCTGGCCAGGCATTGTTCGAAGGTTTAAAAATAAAGGCTTCTTGGCCTTGGCCCCGCTGGCAGAGGGGAGGGGGCAGCTCTTGCCCAGGCCTGAAGGACATCTGGCTGGAAAGGGAGGTCCCACCCAGCAGCACAGCTGGGAGTGTGGGGGTCCCCGGAGCATCACCGTACCCCAGCTTCTGCAGAGAGAGGTGCAGTCGGGTGCATCTGAGCGCTGGGGTCCTTCTCCTAACTCAGCTGTCCAAGGCTGCCCCTCCCCATACCAGAAGCTTCCAACAACCCTGGGGCCCATGGAGGGACACAAGCTTCCCCCATGTCCTCTTTCACCCACCAGCCAATAACCTAAAAATAATGACTATGTCCCAACTACCCCAATGGGATAGGCACTGTTGCTATTACCACTAGATAAATGAGAAAACCAAGGCTCAGAGAGGTTTAGTAACTTGCCCAAGGCCACACAGCTGGTCAGTGGAGAGGCCATGGCTCAAACAGAGGTCTGACTCCTGAGCCAGGATCCTAACCATGCACCCTCTGCCCCTCAGCACCCCAATGTTCCACCTTCCCTGGGCTCCATTCTGGGCCTTCCCTCTGGCCAGCAGAGGAAAGAAAGAAGCTTTCTATTTGCCCTAAGTGGCCAGGGGAGGGCACACAAGCAGGGGAGGGAGGGAAGCAACAGAGAAGGAGTGCTGGAGTGTGCCAGGGCCTGGGGTGAGGGGTCGGTGTGACCTCTCGATTCTCATGACAAGCGCCTGCAGCAGAGGCGTGGTCTTCATTTTGTAGGTGAGGAAACCGAGGCCCAAAAAGGCATCACTGTCGAGATGGGATTTGAACCCAAAGCAGCTTCGGTCCAAAGCCTTCTCCTCACACGGCATCTGAAGGGTTAACAAGAATCCGCGAGCAGAACGCCCCCCACCTCCCCCACCAGGATGCAAGTGTGAACCAGGAGGCACTAAAGGGCGGGTTGGGGGCACTGCGGCTAGGGTACCAGTCCCCCACCCCTGGAAGGATGGTGAGCAGAGAGGCCAGTAGTCCAGGGAGCCCAGGGCAGCTCCCACACGGGGACGTGCCCCACCCGACTCCGCAGGCAGGCCCTGTCCTCCCTGGTGGCACACGGCAGCCAGCCTCCCCATTCCAGACAAGATCCGGTGATCCCCCGTCCGCCCCCAGGCCTCTGCTCAGGCTGGCACGCTGGCCCTGGCACCGGAAAGCGACATTCCAGAGCCCCCCCAGCTCCCTGCCAACCCTGGATTCTTGGCAGAGCAGGAGAGCAGGGGCTTCTGGGAGATGCTCAGGGCAGGGGTGTGGGGAGAGATTGCGGCTGGGTAGGATTGTGGGTGGGACCAGAGCGGGCACACCTGTGTGCAGGATGTGGGCGGGGCCAGGCAGGAGACAGGGCAGACCCCGCTCCCCCGACTGGGCATCTCTGGGCTGCCTCAGTCCCATCCCAACAGGAGCCTGGACGGGGTGATGGCACAGCCTTCGGACTCGGGGGAGCTGTGCCAGGACAGTGTCTCAGACCTGATGCTCGAAAAAGGGCCTTTTACCACCTCCTGGCAAAGGTTTTCCAGGGAGAGCTCTGACTTGCTGTGTGACCTTGGGCAAGACACATGCCTTCTCTAGGCCTCAGGGACTTGTGAAAGGGCTGAAACAGGTAAATCCTGAAGGTGCCTCTAGCAAATGGTTTAGGACAGTCAGTTTTTACTATCCCAAGATGTTGTGACTCTAGCCTCCTCCCTGGCCTCTCCGGTCCCATCTCCACACGGCAGCAACAGATCCCTTTAAAACCGTGAGTCAGGTGCTGGCTTCCTCCTGGCTGGCCTCTGCCCCCCAGCCCGGCGCCAATCCCGCCCTCTCCCCCTCCCTCCAGTGCAAGCGCCCCCCACCCCCCACAAGCTGCTTCTCTCCTGGGGCAGCACTGGCCCCTGCTCTGGCCCCACCCAGATCTTCGAATAGTTCTTTCTGGTCATCCAAGACTCAGCTCAAATGTCGTCCTGCAGAGAGGCCTTCCCTGACCCCTTCCTTAAACCTGCGCCGTCACCCACCCACATTTTGCAAAGGCATTTCTCCCATTTATGTCCTTTGTAACAGTTTCTCACGACTGGATTTGTCTCATTCATTCGTTGTTTACTTGCCAATTGTCCTTCCTCCCCCTGGACTGCCAACTCCCGAGGCAGGACGAGTCTCTGGTTCACTGCTCCTCCCCAGCGCCCGGCAGGCTCTCTCAGCAAGTCCTTTTGAACGAATGACTATGACACTTCGTGTGCTTTGGACATGCCCAAGCACCTGGTTCTTCAGTTCTCACCTCCCTCCGGGGCCTCCCCCGCCCCAGGCTGGAGGCAAAGTCCCTGGGTTCTCAGCTCTGGGCCAGGGTGGCCGAGTGGGCCCAGCCTCAGGCCAAGCAGCCCAGGGCCTGGCAGGGCAGGGCGGGAAGGAGGGACGACCCATGACCCCTGGTCCCCAAGGGGTCCTGTTCCCCAAGAGCAGGAGAGCAGCCCAGGACCTGGAAACCCCCTGGGTCTGGCCGCTGAGGCAGGCGGTTCCGGGGTGACCTCATCGCCTTGAAAGGAGGGCCGCAGGGCCAGGAAATGGAGCACGCATCAGAGGAACTAAATTTAGAGCGTTTGATTCAGCCGGGGCAGGACAATATTCCTGGAGTCCCCATTGTTTGTGAGGGGCCAGAGGGCAGGCTGCCCATTCAATGGCTGGGTCTGAGCCCTGCCAAGCTGTCTGGGCATGCAGGGACGGGGGCAGTGGGTGGGGAGGACCCCCACCCTGCTGGAAAGAAAGTCTGGCCAAGGGGCGGGGCAGACAGGTAGGGTACGGGCTCTAGGGGTGCTGCCCTTTGGATAAGGCCAAAGGTGAGAAGGGGAATGCCTCGCAGATGAGCAGGGGCTCTGGTGGTACTGGCAACAGGCTCCAGCTGTGCGACCGCAGGACAGCCACAGCAGCCAGGATGGCCATCTGCCCTGCCATAGGCTGGGGCCTGAGTTGGGGGAACTGAGTCTCCCAGCAGGCTGCACGGACACCCTAGTGCCGGGACCCCCAGCCTGGGCTGGCAGCACCGGCTGTGCCCCCAGCCCCATGGGCACCTCTCCCACACATAGCCCTACGTCCCTGCCAGGGCTGGCAGCTGCAGGTGGACAGGAGAGGGTAGCTTGGCCTGCGCGAGCTCCAGAACCGATCGCCATGGCAACCTAGGGTCCAGGCCATGCTGCCCTGGAGATGAGCCTGAAGCCAAGGACGCGGGCGGGGAGGCAGGGCCTGGGGCTGCCCTCTGCTCCCCGCCAGCCCTGTGCTGCCTGCCAGGGCCCAGGACAGGCCCAGGGCCCAGCCCAGCTGCCTGCGCTGATCACACTGGCTCAGCCAGAGGCGCTTGGTGGTGTCCTGTTTCTGTGCCCACGCCTCATGCCACACCGCGCTGGGGCAGCCAAAGGAAGGTGGGGGTTGTCCTCCATTCAGGGCCACCCTGGTGGGTGAAGGCTCAGCAGGGCAAGTGTCCAAGCCCGCTCCTCCCATCCTGCAAGTCCCATAGAGGCCCCGGGACCCCTTGGGCCACCTGCCGTGGAAATGGGGGGAGGGGACCAGCCGTTCCAAGGGGCTTGCTCCATCCACCAACACGAGACGGGCTGGGCGCAGGGAGAGGACCCAGCCACGCTCAGGGCTTGGCCCTGACTGCTTCCCTCTTCCCAGCTCCAGAAGGGCGTGGGAAATGGGGCCGGCCCCCCTCACACTCCAGCTGAGTGGACCAAGGGTCTAAGCTGAGAAGAGGCTGGTCTGAGACCACGCACGAGGCAGCAACCTTGCTTGTCGGCTGGGCCCTGCCCGCCGCAGGTCCCTGCCCGCCGCAGGTCCCCGGGCACCCCACCGCCCCTCTCCGCAGCCCACTGCCCTGCCGGGGCGGCGGCCCAGGGCTGCTCGCTGCTCCTTCTGATTTCACACCGTGACTCATGTTATCATGTTCTCAGGGGCTGAGTAACCACCTGAGTTATTTATACCCTGGCTTAGCAGGCTTCCTTCCCTCCCCGCACTCGGGCAGGGAGGACGAGGGGGCTGGGAACCTGGGGGGATGTGGACTGGAAGGAGGCAGCTGAGCACCCCCACATCCCCTCCCCTGGTGTACCACCCCCGTAAAGCACCCAAAAATAACCGCGCCTATCCCAGCACAACAGGATGGGCCTGGATCTATGGCATCGATACACAGGTATTGTGATGGTTTGGGGAGGGGGGAATTCCTTTCCCGAGCGAGTCACCCGTCTGGAAAAATAAAGAAGGAAAAAGCTGAAAAATTTTCCTTCCATCAAAACAGGAAGGAGCTGGGGAGGGAGGATGGATGGGAGATGAGGCATGGAGGCCGAGATGAGTCCTCCCCACCCCCCGGGTGGTCTTCAGGGAGGGGAAGGCCCGGCACCCGGCCTGCTTGGCTGGGACTGGCGTGTCTCTGCGAGGCCATCGCGGGCTGCCTGGGGTGTCTCCGTCCTGCCCTCCTCCCAGGCCTGCGTTCGTTGGCGTACACGCGTGACGCCCGCGTGCACACAGACCCGCGCTTCCCCCAGTCCCGTGCACAGCCCCCTCCCTGCACATCCCCACCAGACCCCACATGGGAAACCTCTCGCTCACACTGGTGGGTGGGATGGGGGCCTGTCGTTCTTCCCTCCCCTCAGGCACCGTCCTGGGAGCCCAGTGGCTGCACCTCCAACCAACAGGTGATCTTAGGGAAGTCACTTTCCCTGTCTGCTCCGAGTGGGGCAGGGTGGCTCCCACGCTGCTCCCCCTGAGGCAGATGCGGGACTGAATGAGCGTGCAACCCCGTCCCTCACCCAAGGGAGGGGAATTGTAGCCGCAGCTCCCATTTACCAAGCGCTCCCTATGCGCTAAGCACCGCCATTCATTTGCTGGACTAACCCGTCCCCAAATGTGGTAGGCTGCCGAGTCACCCAGGCCACACGGCCGGGACTCAGTGAGCACTGCTGTCATCCAAGGAAGAACGAAGGAGGTCCCCCAGAGCCCCACAGAAGAAGAGGGGTGGCGGAGGGAGGCGCATCTTACCTAGGCCTCTGGCCCCCACCTGGAACCATCCATGACAACTCCGTAGCTTCAGCAGGGACGTGCCCTGGAGGCTGGGGGCGCATCTGTACCAGGAGCATCACGCCTGAGACGATTAGTCACTCCCTCTGGGTTACCCTGTTTGCTTACGGACTTATGTAACCATCGCCCGAGGGTGTTTGTACAGTTGTCTCCATCCTCTGTCTGTCTGCCCGGCTGCCTGCCCTGGCCTGTAAGCCCCCCAGGGCAGGGGGCTCCAGAGAGGTGAGCTGGCAGCATAATGCCCAATTCCTTATGAGGAAACCCCGGGGACACCGTGCGTGTCTGCACATACACCCACTATCACTATGTCTGGCCACCATTCTACAACTGAGAACACTGAGGCTGGGGCTTTGCTCCTCCAAGCCCAGGACTCAGTTTTCTTGTCTGTAAAATGGGGTAATGTATTTTCCTCTCCCTGAATCTCTGGGTGGTACGGGGGTTGATGTGTTAGTTTGAGCCATATTAAATCATGATGCATGACTCTTTAAAAAGTACTTTATTGTTTTAGAGCAGTTTGGGGTTCATAGCAAAAGTGAGAGGAAGGTACGGAGTTATCCCGTAAGAATCTGCAGGTGAGGGCGGGGCCCAGGTGAACAGGGCAGTTGTGTTTTCATCTTTGTCTGTCTGGCAGATGGGCGTAGAGGTCCAGGGCAGTGACACTGGTACCGAGCTGCAAATCTGTCCTCACTCACCCACGACCTTGGCAAAGCTGGTCTGGACCTTGGTTTCCCCATCTGTAAAACGGGGTTGGCAACAGCTCCCCTTGGGCAGGGATGTCGTGCAGCTCAAATGAGTTACTACTCCTCAGGGGCTTGCAGCCAGCTGCCCGACACACTGTGAGTGCCACACGGCATTCGCTCTTATGAATATCGATTAACAAATTTGTGACTTTTACACCGTGGCTGGCTTCCCGTTCTTTCTGCAGGCCCACCATGCTCCCTGCAGTTACAAGCAGTTTCCTCTGGCAAGCTGGTACCCCCACGCGGGGCTGCCTGCCGCCTGCCCGCTCCGCTCTCCCTCCTGCCCCATCCCTCCCACAATCCCCGGGCAAACCCTTGGAATGCGGCAGAAAGGATGCCCGGATCCAGGAAGGGCTGGCTAACCCACGTCTAGTCCACGGTTTTCCAACTCGGGGCAGCAAACGGTCTCCGGCCCTGGGGTGGCAGGTGGGTCCTGGGTACCCCCAACTCCCTGGGCCCACTGCCTCCAGCCCTGCAGCCTCCTCCGTCTCGCCCGTGTAATTCTCTGTACGCGTCGCGATGTGAAGGAGCCTGGGCAGCTCCGATGCCGGCCACACAGGGAGGCATCACGTGACAGGGAGGCGGCAAAAGCGTGGGCTTGGACATCACAGCCTTGGATCGAATCCTGGCACTGCCACTTCCTTGCTGGGTGATGCTGGCATATCTCCGTGAGCCTCAGTTTCTACTTCCCGCAGGAGGGGAGGGCTCTGCCCGTCTCCCTTTACTTGCTGGGAAACTGGCAATCATGTCCGGCCTGTGGGGGCTGTCAGTTCAGGGCAGTGCTTGGCCCAGGCCGAGTGCCCTGGAAGGAGCTGGTCCTGAATATCAGCACTGGAGGCCCAGCAGGTGAGCAGCAGTCAGGATGCACCTTCTCGTGGAAAGGTGGGGGGCAGGGTCATTTTCCAGCCTGTCCCAGCTCCCCTCACCCCAGGAGGGCTTCGCTCTAATTCCAGCTGGCTTCCAGTGCAGGTAGGTCCGAGCTACCCGTCCAAACATCCTCTTCCTTGTCTGGAGCCTGGAGAAGCTAAAAATGCCTCGGCTCAGCCCCAGAAAAACAAACACTGCGCTTCCCTCGCCTTTGTATACAGCACAAGACCCAAGGCCGCAGGGTGGGCTCCTCCAGGCTGGCGTGGGCCTGGAGGTCTGTCTGTCTTCCTGGGGTCTCCTCTTCCACCTCCCTGGTACTCACAGCTGCAGTGGCCAGAGCCTTGTCAGGGTGGGGGTTCCATCGGAGGCCAACCCCTTCCCCCTCCAGGTGAAGTCCCGCGGCCCTTCCCAGCCTTAGGCCCCCCTCCTGGCTCTGGAGCGCAGAGGCAGGTTCGTGTGTGAGTGTGCATATGTGTGAGCAATAATGACCATGGTGACCAACGTTTGTGGAGTGCTCTCTCCATGCCTCAACAGTCCAGATACATTAACTCACTTAACCCAGTGAGGTGGCTACTGTTGTTACCCACATTTTGCAGATGAGGAAACTGAGGCTCAGGGAGGTTAAGTAATTTGCTCAAGGTCACAGAGCTAGGAAATGGTAGAGCAGGGGTTTGAACACAGGTGGTCTTTGATGGGAATCCTAGTCCCTTGGCCTCTCTGAGCCTCATTTTCTTCATCTGCACAATGGGCACACGTGATGGTAACACCTTCCTCCCTGGGAAGGTGCTGTGGGGGCAAAGCAGGGCAAAGGGTAAGGAGGTGCTTTAAGGACAGCCAGAGACCCTGGAGACGGGGGTGGGGGCTGGGACAGGGGGCTCTGGAGGAGCTGATCGAGGCCAGGGGGAATGGGGTAGGGTGTGGGCATTGCCATCGTACAGCCCAGGGCTAAAGTCTTTGACCACTTGTGGCATGGCCTAAGACCGTCTCCAGTTGGGAGCCCCACTTCCTCCTCCATCAAGCAGCGGGAAGCAAACCTGCCCGCCACCGGTGTTGCCAGTGTCCTCCTGGCAGAGGGGAGATCCCCGGTCCATGCGATTCCTACCCTTCTAGACTTGAGGGCATGAGTCTGCCCCAACCCCTTCCTTGGTATTTCCTCACCCGGCCAGGGTCCTGGGCCGCACGGGGTGTAAGATGCTTGTAATGGATGAGGGCTTAGCTAGTCCCCCAACGCTCAGTCTAAAAAGCTTTTGGCCTCGAGCAGCCCCCTGCCCCAGCACCTAGCTGAGGGGTAGGACCTGTAATGGGGGTGAGGGGTGGAGAGTTACAGGGGTGTGGCCTTCACACCACAAGCAGCAACCCATTTCTAGCCCTACTGGAGAAGTTGATTCTTCAGTGGCCCCAGTGTGGGAGATGGGCTGGGCCCTCCCAGTTCTGATCCTCGGGACTCTTCTCTGGGACTCTGAAGGGGGTGCCCTCAGGGGCCCTGTGCTTCCACGTTCGGAGGCTCATGCTACAAGCCCCATCCACCGCTTTCCACCCTTTAGGAAGGGCTTGGCAACAACGGGCCAGGACTCAGAGGAAAAAATAGGCAAGATTTTTAATAATTTATTCATTCCTTCAGCAGATGTTTACTGAGCAACTACTGTATGCTGGGAGCTGGCATGAGGCCCTGCTCACCCCAAACCCAGTCCCAGTCTAGTGCTAGGCTGATAAATGGGCAATGACACCACCATGGGGCAGATGCTGTAGGCCCTCCAAGGCTGGTGGGCTTCCTGGAGGAGGTGCACACTAAACCAAGCCTATCAGGAGGAGGAGGAGGAGGAAGAGCTGTTCTTTAGAAACTTCTTGCCTGCAATGAGAGAGTGCAGGAAATGGGTTCTCCTTAGCACGGCATTCAGGCCCAAGTGCCATGCATTCGCTGCCTCTGCTGGTCCCTGTCTTGCCACTTCTGGCCCATGTACAGAGACATTTGGATTGCAGTGATTTGTGTCTAGCTCACTCAAGAGCCTGGAAGGTTCCTGAGCGCTAAGACTAGGTTTCCTTCTTCGTTTCATTTGTCAGTGCTCCACACAAGGTCTGCACACAGCAGGTGCTCAATGATGCTGTTCCAAGTAGCTCCCCCTGCCTCCTCACGCCCATCCATCCCCTAAGGCCAAGCTGTGCACTTCCTCCTTTGTGGTCCTATAGCACTTTGTACCTGACTCAGAGCTCACACTGGTACAGCACTTTCTAGTTGGCGAAGCACTTTCACGTACATTAATGCATGTGATGCTCACAAAAGCCATGTAAAAAGTGTCATTGTCGACATCATCATCATCGTCACCTGCCAGAATGGTGGTGCAGGTATGTGGGCTCTGTAGCTGGACTGCTTGGGTGTGAGTCCTGGCCCTACCACTTACTGGCTGTGTGACCTTGAACAAGTTGCTCAGCCTCTCTGTGCTTCAATTTCCCCATTTGTAAGACAGGCGTAATCTACCTCACAGGAGCATTGAGAGGCTACAGGTAGAGTAAGAAGAGTACTGCCTACCATATAGTTAGCTCAACAATAATGGTAGCGATTGTCATTCAATTTACAGATAAGGACACAGAAGCTCAAGGTCAAGATCACCCAGATATCCAGTTAAACAGGATTTTATCTCTGAGTCTTTACTTCCAATCTAGTGTTTTGGGATTATGTCCTCATCCTCCCCCCATCTCCCCTGTCCTCCTGTCTCCTAATTTATCTGTTTCTACATCGTCGGCCCTTCTCCACGGTGGCTCCTCCAAGGCAGGGGCCCGTTAGCATCATGACTGGTTCCCTCCTGTCGCCACAGTGCATGCACAGGGCCCGGCCACTAGTGAACGCTCGCACGCTGTGTCAGAGGAACCGCATGCTCGCTTCCTGCTAAGGGCCTGCGGGTGGATGATCTCTGGTGCCCGAGACCACTCTGTGAGGTGGGTAGAAATTCTCTGCCACTGTATTGAGGCATAATAAACTACACGTATCGCTTTTGATATACGTGTCCACCTGTAAACCACCACCACAATCAATGATGACCTACATTTCCATCACCCCTAAAATTTTCCCGTGCCTCTCTGAAATCCCTCCCTACCTCCAATTATGGATTTATTTATCTCCAGTTTATAGAGGACAAAATTGAGGCACTGAGAAGTAAAATAACCTTCCCAGAGACACGTGTTCGGCAAATGGCCCCTCCAGGATTTGAACCAAGGTGAAGTGTCCCCAGGCTGCCTCTTGGCCACTGTGCCACGCTGCGGGGTGGTAGTCAGCAGAGGGTGGGCGCCTGTCCTCCCTCCCCTGCTCCACCGTGTCCAGGTCCAAGTGGACAGTTTATAAGGAGATGGTGTTTATGGTGTGACTCTCTCAGCGCACACATGTGTGAGGGGCAGGCTGACACCCCGAATGGCTATATCTGGGTACCAAGGGCTGAGACAGAAACAGTATAAGCAGATTAGGTAAAGGTAGCCTAAAGCCAGAGGGCAGGGAGACGCAGGAGCCCAAGGCGGGTGCTGGGCTCAGTGTGAGTACGTGTGACTCTGACTGTGACAGCGTGGCTGCCGAAGGCAGGGACGCAGCAGCTCCCTGACTGGGGGTGGAAGGCGTTAACTGTGCGAATGCTGGTGTGGGTGGGTGGGCCCCGGCCCGAACCTGGGGGCTGAGGGAGATAGTAAACATCGGGGTGACGGGAGGATTGTGTCGGTAGCCCTGCGAGGATGCGGCAGGGTTGTGGGGGTTTGTGTGACTTTGCGGTTCAACAAATTCAAGTTCAGCCAACGCTGGCAGTGCCTGTCGTGTGCCAGGCAACCATCTAGGAGGAGGAGATGCGGACCCAGCTCGCAGCTGAATGGTACTGGCTGCTGGGTTTCCTGTGCTGCCTCATGGTGCTTTTTTGCCCTTTCTGGCATTTCCTCCTCACAGCAACCCTCCGCCCACTTTGAAGCTAGATGGAGGAGCACAGAAGGAAAGTGACTTGCCCAAGGTGACCCAAGCTACTCAGTGCCAGAGCAGAATCTGAATCCAAGCTATCAGGCTGCAGAGCCTGAGTCCTTTCCCACCATGCCTGCGCCAGGGTGCAAGTGTCTGGTCCTGGAGGGGGGCTTGGACTCCTGGCCTTGGCCCTGGAGACATCTCTCAATGGGCTCCTAATCTGCCCACGGTCACTGTGCTGAGGGATTAGGGGCGGGGCGGCTGCATCAGCCGCCTCTAGTTCTTTTCCTGGGGCCAGATTCATGAAAAGAGGGGCTGCCTGTCTCTCAGAGACCCCTAAGCGCCCCACCCTCGCCCTAGGCCCTCCCCAGCTCCTGCCCCCCCTCCCGGCGCTGACTCCGGGCCAGAAGAGGAAAGGCTGTCTCCACCCACCTCTCGCACTCTCCCTGCTCCTTTATAAAGGCCGGAACAGCTGAAAGGGTGGCAACTTCTCCTCCTGCAGCCGGGAGCGGCCTGCCTCCCCGCGCCTGCCCGCAGCCTCCCCCGCTACCTCCCCCAGGGCTCCCCTCCGGCCGCCAGCGCCCATTTTTCATCCCCAAGATAGAGAGATTTTGCGCGCACACACACATACACACGCGCAAAAAGGAAAAAAAAAAAAAACCCACCCTCCAGCCTCGTTGCAAAGAGAAAGCCGGAGCAGCCGCAGCTCGCAGCCCGCAGAGGACGCCCGGAGCGGCGAGCCGGCCGGCAGACGGACCGACGGACTCGCGCCGCCTCCACCTGTCGGCCGGGCCCGGCCTAGCGCGCAGCGGGTACGCCGCGCGCGCGGAGCAGCCGTGCCCGCCGCCCGGGCCCCGCGCCAGGGCGCACACGCTCCCGCCCCCCCCACCGGCCCGGGCGGGAGTTTGCACCTCTCCCTGCCCGGGTGCTCGGGCTGCTGCTGCAAAGCCAACTTTGGAAAAAGTTTTTTGGAGGAGACTTGAGCCTTGAGGTGTCCAGCCCTGCGCTTTGCGATTTTGGTGGCCTTTCCAGAAAATGTTGCAAAAAAGCTAAGCCGGAGGGCAGAGGAAAACGCCTTTAGCCGGCGAGTGAAGACGAAACATCGACTGCCGTGTTCCTTTTCCTCTTGGAGGTTGGAGTCCCCTGGGCGCCCCCACACGGCTAGACGCCTCGGCTGGTTCGCGACGCAGCCCCCCGGCCGTGGATGCTCACTCGGTCTCGGGATCCGCCCAGGTAGCGGCCTCGGACCCTGGTCCCCGCGCCCAGGTCCTCCCCAGCCCCCCAGCGACGGAGCCGGGGCCGGGGGCGGCGGCGCCCGGGGGCCATGCGGGTGAGCCGCGGCTGCAGCGGCCTGAGCGCCTGATCGCTGCGGACCGGAGCCGAGCCCACCCCCCTTCCCAGCCTCCCACCCTGGCCGCGGGGGCGGCGCACTCGGTCTACACGTCCGGGGCCCCGTGGGGCCGGGCCCGGAGTCGGCATGAATCGCTGCTGGGCGCTCTTCCTGTCTCTCTGCTGCTACCTGCGTCTGGTCAGCGCCGAGGTGAGTTGCCACGGTGGCTGGGGCTGGTTCTTCATTCATTACCTTCACCCCCATCTTCTGACCGCCCCCTCCTCTCCAGACAGTGAACTTTGCACCCTTGCAGCCCGTGAGCCTGGCGCCAGGCGCTGGGTGACCTAGGGCTGGGACGCGAGGTCCGGGAGGTGCTAGGGAAGAGGGCAACGGTGGCTCGCTTTACAGTGGGCGAACCTAGATCCCTAAGCCGTTCAGCTTCTGCGGAGGGGGTGTGTGGCCCTGCCCCCCACCCTCAGGAGCCCAAGAATAAGCCCCTTCCCGGTCGGGGGAGAGGGAGTGGGGTGGTGCCAAGGCTGCAAAAGACAGCGCGCACTCCCGAGCCACCTAGCTTCAGCTTAGGTTCTGTCCAGGCACCGGCTTGCCCAGGAGGTGCGAACTCCCGCACCCGTGGCATCCACGCCGACCTTTGGCGGGGTTCGGGTCCCACCCTCGCTCCCGCTCCAGGTCGGCGTGGGCTCCCGGGGGCCTGCGCAGGGCAAGCCCCTGCCCCGGAGCATGGTCCAGGGGCAGCTTGTGTCTGGGGCGCGAAGTGGGGAACGGTAGGGGAGAGCAAGAGAGAGACAGACAGACAGACAGACACTGGTAGGTTTTGGGCATTCGAGCTAGGCAGAGGACTGGGGACTCTTAAGGAATCCAGCCCCCGGGGCGGTGTGTGCCTGAGGCCCCGCCATACCTGTGCCCTCGCCCTGCGAGAGGAAGCACCTCTCTCCCCCGCATGCAGGGTGCGGAACGCGCCGCCTGCAAAAGCCTAGCTGCAAGGGAGGTGGTGTATAGAAAGGTCTGCGGGAGCGATCAGGTCGGATCAGTCCCCCCCGCGCCTCCCAGCCTCACGTAGCAGTGAGTTGGCAAGTCTATCCGGAATCCAGGTGGGAAAGGGGGCGGGGCAGAGAGGAGGCGCGAGGTGGAGGGGACCAGAGGACCGCAGGGCGAGCGGCGTGCCTGGGTCCCGTCCCACCTCCGCTCGACTGCGGCCAGAAGCCCGCACCTAGCCGGCACCTCGCCGGCTCCCGAGGAGGGTCGGCCCGTTCGGCCTCCTGCGAGGAACAGGAAAGAGGCAGTGGCGGCAAAGGGGTTAAGGCGGAGGGCTCCGAGGCTGCGGCCGAGCCTTGGGCCGCCGCCAGCGCAGGTTGTTTTGACCACTGAGCCGCCGTCGCCGTCTCCTTTTGTTCTCGGGGCTCCTCGAGGGCCGCAGGCCGTCCGCCCTGGGGCCCCGCCCTTCCGCGGCCACCCCCCGCGGCCAGCACCCGGGAGGGAAGACGCGGGGCTCGGCCTGACGGCCTGCAGGCCCTTCCCGACGCCCCCTCCCCGCCTCTCCCGCAGACCCCGGGGCCGCAGCCAGCTGTTGGGGAGGGGGGCGCCGGCCGGCCTCAGCTGCCGCCTCGCCTCGCCGTGGGACCTGGGGGCTGGGCCCGGTGCCAGGGCGTCCTGGGAACGGCAGCGCCCCGCGGCTGCTCTCCGCAGCCCACCCCGCCCGGCCCCCCGACTCGCTCACTCACTCACCCCACGCATGCACACTCCTGGCCGGAGGCGATGCTGCGCTCCGGCGGGCGGGCGCACAGAGCGACGGGCACGCACTACCACGGCCGGGTCGCGCGCCCGCCGCCGCCACGCCCGTGCACACGCGGGATACACGCGCGCGCGCCGCGCACGAACGCATGCACGGCCCCTGCACACGCGGCCTGGGCTCACGTGCGCGCACACCCACGCACGTACACAGGCACGCATGGCCCTCGGGCGCCTGGCGTCTGATGCTCGCCCCCGCGCAACAGGTGGGCCCACAGTGGGCCCTGGCACCTCACCACCTCTGCAGCGACCCCATTTCCTTCCTGGGATCCTGTGAGGGAGGGAGAACCTCCCATCGGTCCGGCTCCACAGCTCCACTCTTTTTTTCGCCCTGTCGGGTCAACCCGACAGCCCTCGAACCTTCCTCCTCTGCGGTTGCTTTTTCCCAGCCATGCGGCCCCAAATGGTGTTGATGTAACTCTGAGGGGCTCTGGGATGTCCAGAGCAGTCCTCCCTTCAAAGAAACCCTAATACCCCGAGGCTGGAGGGATTTTAGAGGGCCCTTGCGTCCGCTGAGGGGGCGCCCACTCCCACTATTTTATTCTCTTTGCCGGTGCCAGCAGGCGCTGGAGAGGCGGCACCTCCCTTACCATTCCAGCTCAGCCCAGCCCCTCCTCCTCCTTTCCCACAGTTCAGGGGCTTGTGCATCTGGGGTGGAGGCTGTGGCACAGGACTGCCTTTCTCCTCGCTTTAGTCGCAGCATCCTTGAACATGCAGCCGCAGGAGCCCACGATTGCATGTGATGCTTTGCAGTTTAGAAAGCGTTTTCCTGCTGGGCCTGAGTGAGCCTCCGGCTGGCCCTGGGAGAGGCGGCCTAAATGGGAACCAGGTCCACATGGGGTCGGTCCAGGAACGAGTTCCTAATTGCCAGTGTGGGGAGACTCAGGGAGGACTTGCTGGTGGAGGTGGCCTTGGAGTTAGCCTTGTCCCCAGGCGTGCTTGGATTGTGTCTTAGGTAGAGGCCTCAGCAGCTGGGGGCCTGGGTGTGGGCCTCTGAGGGTCTGTGGAGAGGCCTCTGAGGTGCCATCTCCACCAGCTGAACTGGCATCCCGGAGGATGACTCCCGCTGTCATGTGATACCTCGGGCCTCAGCACCCTTCTGCCCGGAAGGAGTGAGGGGGCCCCACGGCCATTCCCCACCCAGCTTCCTCTTAATGGTTTTTGGCGGCTGGAGACCAACTGCTGGAATCCGCGAGCCCTGTTGGTGTGCATGGTCTGGTCAAGCAGAATTTGGAGGCTCTAGTCCAAGAGCCGAAAGAGTGTGAGTGTGTGTGTGTGTGTGTGTGTGCGTGTATGTACGGGGTGGGGGGGATTGATTCGGCAGGAGTGGCGGGGTGTTTACCATGGCCTCATAAGTCAAGTCTCAAAGTCCTTGTCTTCCCTCCCCCCCATGGAGCTGCCCCTCTTGTCACAACTCTTTCCATCTTCTGGTTTATTTAGTTGTTTATTATCTGCTTTGCCCACTGGAGAGTCAACTCGGCTAGAGAGCTCTTGTCCTGGTCACCACTGTTAGGACAGTGCCTGGAGCAGAATAGACAATCGGTAAATATTCGTGCAGAGGGTAGTGAACGCTGGTGCGGGGAGGGAACGGCCCCAGGTGCTTTCTAAGCAGTGGCCTCATCGACTCCTCGCCTGAGGGCAGCCCTCCCTCGAGGCCACGCTGCCCTCCAGCAGGCCTCAGTCTTTCAGGACCCCCTCATCTTGAGACAAGCATCATGTCTCTGTCTTCCCTGCCTTGGGAGTTGGGCTGCCAGGGTTAGTCAGGACAGAGGGGAAAGAACAGAAGGAAAATTAGACTTCGAAGGATCTGTGTATCTGTAGCTGGGCCTCAGTTTCTACCGTCTAAAAAAAAATGAGAAGGTCAGATTGGCTTCGAGTTCTCAAAGAACAGCAGAACTCCCCGGCCTCTCGAGCTGGGATGGGGACGTGGCGGGGGCAGCGATCGCAGTGGCTGCCAGGATTGTAAATGGCCGGACCGGAGTCTCTCGTTCTGCTCTCACATTTTCTCGCCCTAGCAAGGGATGGGGGCGGCCGCTGTGCTGAGCTAACGTGAAGGAGGCGGAGGCTGATCTGAGGGTCCCAGGAGCAATTAGATAGGGAAATGCTAGGTGGGAAAGCTGGTTCTAAATGGCTTCTGTGGTTTGCCCAGAGAGGGCTTCTTCAAAGGGATTGGCTTTGGCATCTGATCTAAATCAGGCCTGCTACGCTCAGGCAGGCCGGCGCGGGGAGGCCTTGTCAGCCTCTTCCTCTGCCAGCCACAGACAACGCCCTGCTTGAGAGCTGTGTCTCCCCGGCAGGAATGGCAGGCAGGCCGGGGAGTGTGTATCTGTGTGTGTATGTGCTGGGGCCTTGGAGCAGGGTGGGGTTCAAGCCCCTTAGATCTGCCAGCCTGGTTGGGAGCAGATAATTCACCTGGCCTCACGCTGGCTCGTGCCCTTCCTAGCTCCCGCAGCTGGCACTGGGGGTGGGGTGGGGAGGAGGCTGTTTGCCTTGGCTCCCGCGGCTGGCTTCGCCCCAGCTGCCTCCTCGCCACGCCCTCGCCCTACCAGGAACCCTAGGCCTGCAATCCAGGGCAGCTTCTTCAGGGTGCTGGGACTCCTTTTCCATCTCTGAGGGGAGCTGCCCACCTGGAGCCCTCTAGAACTTGTGCCCAGGACAACCAGGCTCACCCTCCCCCACCATGAGGAGCCTCTGACTGCAAGCAGGTGCCCTGCAAGTCTCCCCCAGGGCATCAGCATCCTGGAGCTGACCGAAGGCTGAACGTCCCCACCTCTCACCCACCCCCGGTGCCGGAAGGGACCCGCCAGCCCACACGGCCCCAGGTGGTGCCAGTGTGGAGGTAGGGTACCATTTCCTGTGGCCCGGCACAGGGGATATTGTGAAGTCACACACTTTCCCATGAGCGGACAGCTCTCCACCCCCTCCTTGTCATCCTCAAAAGTGTCTTGTGCCTCTGGCCCTGGGCACGTGTGCCACTTGCTGCTGCCCACAGGACAGCCATACTGAAAGAATTAATGATGATGACAGTAGCAGCTCATTAAGTACCCATGGTTTGCTGGGTGCTCTGCTACGTGCCATTATGTGATCCCAGTAAGCCCAGGTGACGTATCCTTAGCCCCATTTAAAAGGTGCAGAAGCCAGGGTTTTAGATGGTTAAAACACTCACTCTGAGATTCCAGGTTCCCTTGGCATCTGAAGCCCTGTTCTCAGGCTCTGCACCGTTGATGTTGGGGGCAGCGATGCTTTCCTGTGGGGCTGTCCTGTGCATGGGTAGGTGCTGAGCAGCACCCCCAGCGACCAACTGCTAGATGCCAGCAGCACGCCCCAGTTGTGACCACCAAAAATGTCTTCAGACATCGCCAGTGTTCCCTGGGGGCCCAAGATGGTTGAGAACCACTGATGTATGTGACCTGCTGCAGGGGTGATGAGCTAGCATGGACCTCAAATGATGCTGCGGGGAAGGAGGCTGAGAAGCTCCATGGTGGGCATTCTGGAGCCTGGGCAGGACCCAGCTCTGCCACTTACTGGTCGTCTAGACCTGTAGCTACTCGTGTAATGTTTTAAAGGCTCAGTTTTCTCCTGTGGAAGATGGGACTAAGAACAGTGCTAGCCTCTAAGGTTGGGAGTTTGGGCCAGCCAGCATTTTGCTCAGTGCTTGGCTCATAGTCAGCACTTAAGGAATGTTACTTGTGGTATTATTATCAAGTCCAGGGGCTTGTAGTGAGTTCTAGGCATCTAGTGGCCAAATTCCTAGAAACCTGTGTAGGAATGGCCTCTCTGCTTGGAATAAAATGGGCTCTTCAGGAGGTAGTTTGCTTGGGGGTGGCAGAAGAATATTCCAGGTGACCCTCCTGGTGGAGGAGAGGGAAGAATCACACTGGAGAGAACCCCAGGGAAAAGGGCAGCCGCCTTCGTACATGTTACCAGTATTTATTGAGCACCTACTATGTGCCCCTCCCACTTCCCCAGTCTCTATCTTTGGCTCTTCCCTGCTCAGCCTCAGAGGGTCTGAGTTTGCTTCTGTAAGACATCATCTCCTTTGCGTCGTGGGCCTGAGTCCGGGGGTCCAGTAGGCCTGTTTGGGGGGTCTGCCTCCTCTGCCACAGCCGACAGCTGCAACCAGCTCTCCAACGGGCAAACAGGTCTTGGCACAAGCACTAAGTGCCATTTGGTACTAGGCCTTTGCGCCCCTCCCCTGGGGGGCTAATTGAATCTTCACGAACACTTTTGTGCCCCTTCTGTGAGTAAGCAAGGAGGGCCTGGCTGGGCACCCCAGCTTTGGCTTTCCTCTGCTCCTTCTGACGCCCTCTGGCAGAGTCAGAATCACATCAAATGTTGTGGGAGCAGGTCCATAGAGCGGCAGTGACCAGCATGGGATCCAGCCCTCCGGACTGCCAGTTCTGGGTTTGGCAGAACTCTGCAGGGAGGCGCCTTGCCTGGCGTTCTCTGGAGAGCAGCCGCCAGCCTTGGTTCTGTGGGTTGGGTACTTTGTCAACATTTGGAGAACACCGGAGGCGCGGTCTCTCTTCTGGGGTGGGAGGAGGCAGAGCCTGGAGGTGATGGGGGAGGAAAGCGAGGGGACCAGGCCCCCCCATCTCGCACACGCGGCCGCTGGCTGCCCAGCTGCGCAGCCATAGGCACTGAAGGGAAGTCTCCAGTTCTCAGCCAAGTCTCCCAACCTCTCCTCCCTCGAGCCTCCCAACAGCTCGAAGACACCAGGCGGGGTTACAGGCTCCATGTTCAAACAAAGAAACCAAGGCAGGGCTTCCAAGGAATTATGTAGCATTAAAAGTGGTCACACCCACCGCCACCCTGTGCCTTCTAGCTCCAGGTCGACGTGGGTGGCCAGAGCTGGACAGGACTGCACCCCTGGAGTCGTTCCCAAACGCCACGATAAGTGTCCAGGAAACAGAGCTTGTGGGGAGAGCCCCTGTCGACGGCCATGGGGCTGCGATGACCTCTTCTCTCTGCGTCGACAGGGAGAGCGCGCTCACCGATGGTAGCCTCTGCTAAGCCTCTCAGAACTTCAGTCCCTGGAGGATTCCTCCCTTTTTAATCCAGGAAAACTGAGGCACAGACTGGTTTAACCCACAGTAGTGAGCCGAGCCTACTCACGCCTTCTCCAGGGCTCTCTCCTGAGACCCCACAGCCCTGCGTGCCCGTGTCTGCACCCGTGTGCGTGTACATGTGTGTGCGTGTGCACAGGTGTGAGGTGGGTCTGAGCCTTTGGACACACAGCGACATTCTACGAGTTTTCTTTGGCCCCCTGGTGGCCGGTGGTCTGGATTGTTCTTCTCGGTCTCCCATCTGCACGCACCTCTTTCTCAGGATCCCTGGCATCAGCCCCTCGGGGCTCCCGGGACTGGGGAGGGAGGTGGCAGTGACCTTCCTGTCGGGCTGCTCTTGTGTCACTGTGGGACCTGCGGTTTCCCTGGAGGAAGCCTGGCTCCGAGTGAGGCCTGTTAAAGCACTTGTCAAGTTTCGAGTGTGTTTGGTAACGGGCCAGAGGGGCTCTAAAAATAGGGCTTGGTTGGGCACGGGGCAGGGGTAAGCTTTCAGGTTTCCCGGCTGTGTGTGAGGGTGCCCTTTTCTCCTCTTTCAAGTGGGAGACTGCGTAGACACTGCTGGAACGTGTGACCTCCTGAGACCTTACCCCTCTGCAAGCTTTGATTAAGCACCTCTCGTCCCCAGGAGCCTGGGCGTACAGGCTCTGCGTCACGAAAGCTTGGGTTTCAACGCAGCTTGTGCTGATAATTGCCTTAGGACTTTGGGCAAAGGATGTCCCCTATTTGAGCCTCTGTTTTCTCATCTGTGAAGTGGGGATTAGATCACCTGTCTAATGCTGCCGTCGTTAGCTGTCGGGTCTGGAGGGAGAAGCAGAGAGGAATCAGATCTTTGGAGCGTTCCCAGCACCTGCAGTGTGCCAGGGAGACAGACATAGACAAGCACGTCCGTCCGCCGAGAAGCCAGCTGGGATTCCTGCTGGGGGTGGGCTGTGGGGGCTCTGCTGGGTCTCAGAGACCGAGACGGGTTCAGGCTCCCAGGCCTTTGTGGCCCTGGCTGTCGGGCCTGGGTCCTGCCTGTCCTCAGCCTGGCTATCATTTGCCTGTGACCGCGGGCCCCGTGCAAACTTTTGGCAGGAGGAGGTGTGTGGTGGGGCGATCGGTGGCTGGGAAGCCCCACTTCCAGCTTCTCATGCGGTGTCTGCCTGGCAGGGGGACCCCATTCCCGAGGAGCTCTATGAGATGCTGAGTGACCACTCCATCCGCTCCTTCGATGACCTCCAGCGCCTGCTGCACGGAGACTCCGTAGGTAAATTGAATCCTTGTCCAGTGCTGAGCCCTAAGGGGAGTCAGGAGGGGCAGGAGGCACCCCCTCTTCCCTGACACCCAGAGAACTAGAGGCCCTGGCAGCCCAGCGAGGCCCGGCCACACCCGCGCAGGGCAGGGCTGAGTAGGCAGACGGGTTGGTACCTGGGTCGCAGGGTGTGACGGGAGAAGTGCCGTGTGTGGCTCCCGCCTAGGGTGGGGTGTGGGAGGAGGCCGGGCAGGGAGAAGGTGCCCAGGGCATCCACGTGTGTATGGATGTATCCAGGTGTGGACCCAGCCAGGGAGGGTGGGGCCGAAGGAGCCATCTCCCCGCCCCTCTGGCCAAGGGCCTAGTCTACGAGGTCTCCCCGGGACACCTGGTCCCGACCAGCGGGCAGCCATGCCCGTGCCCAAGAGCACACTCAGCAAATGGGCACGTGCTCGGTGGCACACACGTGGCGGGGCTGGCGGGCTGGACTGGGAATGTATTTATAAATGCTGTCTTCAGAGCAAATTCCATTCTATTCTAACCTCTGGCCCGTTCCCTGGAGCCCTCATCAGCAGCCCCCCTGCACCCCCAGGTCCCCTTCCCTCTGGGGTTCTGTCTCTTTGTCACTTTGTAATCCTTGCCCAGACGCTATCTACGGGGGAACAGCATTTCCTGCCTTTGTTTCCTCTCCCCGTTGGGCCCCTGGCGCCCTCTCAAAAGCATTCCCGGGCCCTTTCAATCTCGCCTGTGCTGGGGGGCGGCGAGGCAGGCAGGAGGGGGCCCAGCTGGGCCCACCTATTGTTCACCAGGGCCCCCACCCGACGACGTCTCCCACAACCCCCACCCCATGCCCGACCGCTGGCCCTGGCCACACAATGGGGCAACTTCCAAATTTAGCCTTTCTGCCGTTTCTTTCCAGGGCGCTGCGCCCCCACCCTCAGCCGGCCCCTGCACACCCCTGGTGGGGGTCGGGATCTTGGAGATGAGGCTTTCAATAGCAGGCCTGTTCCGAGGCAACCATGTGGCTATTTTTTCCTAATCGACTTAACCTTTCCACAAAGCACATCTTTTCCCCATCTCCGTCCCACCAGGGACATTCCAGAGATGGCAGGGAGAAAGGAAGGGAGCGAGAGGGACAGACAGACACGCTGACGTGGGAGCTGTCAGGCTGCACGGAAACGGACCAGTCACCAGGCTCCCCGCAGGACCCTGGACGGACGGGCCGTGGCCAGCAGGAGCCTTTGTCTTGGATTAGGGTTAGGGCGAGAGTATGAGCCGTGAGGTGCGGGGAGGAGGTGGCGGGAGCTTGTCCCCAACACCCCTTAGCGCACCTGCTGGTGCCTCACCCATGAGAGAGAAGATCTGTCCATGATTCGGCATCTGGCTCGAAGTCCACCCCCCAGCCCTCGCTTCCCAGCCACCAGCCTCTGCCACCGGCTCTAGAGAGGGCTGATGTCTCCAAGGGGCGCTGGTGGCACTGAGACGAGAGCTGTCCCGGCTCGAGAAGGGAGCTGTGATCTGTGGCCTGGGGAGTAAGCGGACAGCTTGGGGCAGACGTGGGGTAATGGCTTAGAGCGGGGGGAGATCCAAACGATTAGAGACGAGGGGAGGAGGCCCAGGCCCTGGAGGGGCACGTGCGGAGGGCGCCCCACCCCATCCCCCTCGTCCCTGCCCAGCCCCACTTCCCCCAGCAGGCCATTGTCGGGCTCCAGCCGGCTGTCCAGGGCATGCCGGTCCCCCTGGGGATTCTGGGAATTTCTCCATTCAGCACTTCCTATGGGAACGCTGGGTGGAGGGGCGCTGGAAACTGGCCTTTAGTGCTCTGGGTCCTTGCCCCACCCTGGAGGCCGAGGAGGGTTCGCTTACAGTAGCAAAGGGGAAGGGTTATTTTTAACTCCACTGACATGGGTTCTGGCCAAAAATGTGGCCAAAAAGCCAGGGGAGGGGGGTGCAGCCAGGGTCTCCCAGCCCCCGCCCTGTGACTGCCCTGGGGTATATGCCTGGAGGGCCCCTCCTCAGAGCCGGGATCCAGGTCTTGGGGTCCCAGGGATGGCAGGGGACACTGTTCTCTGGAGTGGGGGGAGGCGAGCCTCCTGCCTTCATGGAGCCCCCGCCGGTAGGGCCGGCCGGCTTTGTCCACGGGGTGTCTGACGGTGTCTTCTCCCGCAGATGAAGATGGGGCCGAGTTGGACCTGAACATGACCCGGTCCCATTCTGGAGGCGAGCCAGAGAGCTTGGCCCGTGGGAGAAGGAGCCTGGGTAAGACTGGGGGTTGCACCGGTGGCCCCTCAAAGAGTGGGAGCCAGGGAGGGAGAACCGGGACAGACAGCCAGCCCAAGGGCTCCGAGGGTCGTCCTAAAACTCCCTTTCCCCCACACGTAGGACTGAGTTAAACTAAGAGAGTGTAACCATCCTGAAATACCCGATGTTGAGGACTTGAGTCATCACACCCCCTCGCCCCTACACTGTCTGTTTTCTAAATATAGTGCTTTGAAACTGATCCTTACTTCAACCCTGGAGAAAGATACTATTAACCCCATTTCACAGAATGGGAAACTGGGGCCCAGAGAGGGTAAAGAAGTAGGGGAGGTCACATAGCTAGGAAATGGCATGGCCAGGATCCCAGCCAGCCCCTGCCACTTGAGCCCAGTGCCGTCCCTTGCGGACTGCGTGTCTCCGCTGTGGCTGAGGGCTGGGAGAGTAGACATGGAGGAGTCCGGGACTGCCTCCTGCTCCCTTGCACACACCAGGAGGAGACTCCCGACCGCCAGGGCCCAGAGGAGACTTCCCAGGTGAGACCAGTGCCCACCCAAGCCCTTCCTTCTCTTGCCCACGTGCAGTCCCCAAAACACTGTAGACCGTGCCGGGGGGAACCTACAGAAGAGTCAGGTGACCTGGGTTCCACTCCTCCATGTGTGCATTTGGGTGGGTTAATTTAGCCTCAGTTTCTCTGGGTTTGAATAACGACAACAGCCCCAGCACTTGTAGGCCTGGCTTTACTCACATGACCCCTCAGAGCCACAAGTGAGGCACTGTTATTATTCCATTTCACAGATGAGGAAACTGAGGCTGTCAAAGCAGCAACAGTGCAAGAATAGATTACCACATAAGACAGCCATGCAAGAGTGGCTACGAGAAAATACAGTACATGCGTAAGGGCCGCGTGTCGAGCAAACCCGTAACTGTGTGAAACCATAAAGAATGACAGAGTGGCTGTGTGGCCGCAGGAGGAAGTGGACACTTACTGAACATTTACCACATGCCACACTCTAAATGATCTCACTTGATCCTGACAGTGGTTCTGGGGTGTAGATCTTATCATCCCCATTTTGCAGATTGGGAAACTGAGGCTTAGAGCAGCTCAGCCACCTGCCCGAGTCCCATGGCTGATGGCAGCCAGGACTTGAAGCCTAAAGTCTGGGGTAAAGGAAGGGAGAAAGAGCACCTGCTGAGCCCTCTGCCAGGTGGGGCCTCTGGGCCGGCCACGCTCCTGACAGAGGTTCCCTCCCGCTGCAGGTTCCCTGACGGTCGCTGAGCCAGCCATGATCGCCGAGTGCAAGACCCGCACCGAGGTGTTCGAGATCTCCCGGCGCCTCGTAGACCGTACCAACGCCAACTTCCTGGTGTGGCCGCCCTGCGTGGAGGTGCAGCGCTGCTCCGGCTGCTGCAACAACCGCAACGTGCAGTGCCGCGCCACGCAGGTGCAGCTGCGGCCTGTCCAGGTGCGCAGGCCCGCGGCCGCCCCAGGCGGGTCCCGGCGGTGGGCGAGGGCCACCCTTCTGGGGCTTGGACCTGACCGGGCTTCCTGGGGGGGTCAGAAGGCATTCCTGGCATGTTCCGGGGCTCTGCCCAGAGAGGGTCACTCTTGGGCAGCTCTCTGTCTTCAGGCCTGCTGAGGCGGACCACGAGTCCTCTGAGGTGGCCCAGGCCACTGCAGCCAAAGCCACAGACAGGACTAGGTGTGGAGCATTAAGTAACAGACATCGCCTCCTTTATGGGGATAAAAGTCCCGAAACGTCCCTTGAAGAGACATGTCTACAGACATTTATTTGACACTCAGAATGTCCTGGGCAGCTGCTCAGGCTCCCCCAAAGCCCTCCCCTATTCAGAGATCTCTCGAGAAAGGCTCAGGTAGGCACCGCTGCATCTCCGACACTGTTCATCCCCCTTTGACAAGCGTGTCTTTAACAAGGAGCATGTGGAGAGGCCGCCAGGAGACAGGCGGCTCCCGCGCCAACAGTGGAATGCTCACTTTCCCTCCTTTCTGGAGGGACTGGCTACGGACACTCGGGTCAAGGAGAATCGCAGAGTAGAGGCTGTCCCACGGAGCTGCCAGCCACGCTCTGGGCAGGGCAGGGCCAGAGAAGCCTCTGCTGTCTTCTGATCCGTGCAGAAACGTTCCGCACGCCTTGGGCCGGCGTGGCCGAGGGCCCGTGCGCTGGGCAGTGGGCTGAGCACCCGCTTGCTGAGCGCTCTGCCTGCGCGGCCGTCCCACCGTGGCCGCTCCTCCTGCCCACCTCCCATCCCTGGCCTGGGCTCCCCACCCCACTGCCCACTGTCACAGTATCTCCTGTCCCCGTCCTTCCAGCTCTATGGATGGACACCTGACAGCTGACCTCCCCCTTCCCACCTCCCTCCTAGATAACGCCTGCCCCCACTTCCTTCCAGACAGCCCTCTCCCGCCTCTGCTGCAGCCCCTGACCTTGGCTGGCGCTCCGGGAATGAAGATACTCTGGGCCCCAGCTCAACCCGGAAATGCCTTTCTGCCTTTCTCTCTCTCTGGGGGCACGGGGGGCGGGGGGGGCTGCAGGTCGGGAGGGCTTGTTTTGATGGAAAAGCTACGAGAAGGGCAGAGGGCAAGGTCCTGCTATTGTTTGGGCCAAAGCGTTTGCCCGCAGGCCACTCTCCCGGCTTTCGAGGAAAGATCCAGAAGAGCCGGTGTTTGTGCTCCCCGCCTCCTGCCTGTATGGGCTCTACAGAGGTGTTTCCGTGGTTCTGTCCTCCAGGTGAGAAAGATCGAGATTGTGCGGAAGAAGCCAATCTTTAAGAAGGCCACGGTGACACTGGAGGACCACCTGGCATGCAAGTGCGAGACAGTGACGGCTGCACGGCCTGTGACTCGGAGCCCAGGGGCTTCCCAGGAGCAGCAAGGTAACCGTCTTCCTCAGGTCTGCCCCACGCCCACCGCCCAGCCCACGGCCCCTCCCCTGTAGCAGCTGGGGTCAGGGGTGGGTCTTAAAAATGGAGATCGTGGGTCGGCTTGGTGGCTCACGCCTGTAATCGTAGCTCTCTGGGAGGCTGAGGCGGGCGGATCGTTTGAGCTCAGGAGTTCAAAACCAGCCTGAACAAGAGCGAGACCCCGTCTCTACTAAAAATAGAAAGAAATTAATTGGAAAACTAAAAATATATAGAAAAAATTAGCCGGGCATGGTGGCGCATGCCTATAGTCCCAGCTACTTGGGAGGCTGAGGCAGGAGGATCGCTTGAGCCCAGGAGTTTGAGGTTGCTGTGAGCTAGGAGGACGCCATGGCACTCACTCAAGCCCAGGCAAAAAGAGTGAGACTCTGTCTCAAAAAAAGAAAAAAAGTGGAGATTGTGGCTGGCGTGGTGGCTCATGCTTGTGGTCCCAGCACTCTGGGAGACCGAAGCAGGAGGATTATTTGAGGCCAGGAGTTCTAGACCAGCCTGAGCAAGAGGGAAACCTAGTCTTTACAAAAAATAGAAAAATTAGCTGGGTATGATGGCATGCGCCTGTAGTCCCAGATACTCGGGAGGCTAAGGCGGAAGGATCGCTTGAGCCCAGGACTTTGAGGTTGCAGTGAGCTATGATGATGCCACTGCATTGTAGCCTGGGTGGCAGAGTGAGACACTGTCTCAAAAAAAAAAAAAAAAGTGTAGATTGGATCAGGTATACCGATGGTTAAATTTCCATCTCACTGAGAACAATCCAGATTCCCCCCTGGCCTGGGAGGCCCTACATGAGGAGGCAGCCCTTGGGCTGGCCCTTTCGTCTTGCTGCCAGCCACTCCCCTGCATGCATTCCACCTCAGCTGGACTGGCCTCTTTCAGTGACCAGATAAGTTTCTGCCTCAGGACATTTGTACATTCTACTCTTTGTCTGAAAGGTGCTTTTCCCAGCTCTTCACAAGCCTAGCTCCTCTTCATTTGAGTCTCAGCTCAGAAATTGTCTCCTCCTAGAAGTTTGCCATGGCCACCCCACCCAGAGTAGACCAACTCCAGTATTGACACCAGACCCCCCTACTTTGTTGAACGAGTGCTTGGATGGTGGGAGGTATCAGGTCTGAACAAGCAAAGACACTATGTACACTGTCTTCAGATATCTGATAATTTATCCTGGGGATGAGAAATCAAATTAATTTCTTGTGTCCTTGAGGGGTAAACTAGGACCAATGGGGAAAAGCCGCTAAGAGATTTTAGCTCCATATACAGAAAAGCTAGTGATCAGTCAGGGGTCCAAGATGCAGTTGGCTGCCTTGTGAGGTAGTGAACTCCCTGTCACTGGAGGTGTGCAAGTAAAGGCTGGGCAACTATGTAGTTGGGATGTGACAGGTGCGGTTCAAGCATCAACCAGACAATGAGTGGCATCAAGGTTCCATTGCTGTCCTTACATTTCATAAATTCACAGTCTTGGGCATAGTTATACCTGAGTTGAAAGAGACCCAAAGAATGGTCTGGTCCACACGTCTCTCCCTCATTTTACAGTGTAGGTGCCTGAGGCCCAGAGGCGCTGAGGTCTTGCTCCAAGTCACAGAGTCAGTCCCAGGCAGAGGTGTGGCTGGAATCCAGGTGTCCTCAGGTTTTGTTTTGTTCTTGGCTCTTCCCTCACCCCGACAGCTCTCTATCTGCCTTGTCATTAGGTGAGCGTCAAAAACAAATCTCATAAGCGACAGTTCTGATTTTCAGTAACTTTCTCTTGTTAGGGATAGGACAATCTTTTCGTCCTATTTTCTTGTTTCTTGGCCTCTTTGTTGTCTTGTTCCCAGAGCTAAGCTGAGTCACTGGATGCCCTGGGAAGGCTGATCATTTGACAGTTTCAAGCTGACATGTTGTCAATTGTTTACAGAGTTAACATGGAGAACGATTTGTCTATTAAGGAAGAATCATATTCTCCTTTCTGTCTAAAGCGCGGTTAGTTCACGTATTTGTTTCATGTGATTTTCCAAACCAGTTTCTTGGAAGGCGCGTTAAACCAGCGATGCGTGGATGACACAAGGTTCTGCCATGTTAGTTGCAGTGTCTCAGCCGCGTGTTCCGGTACTTCTGGCAGCTGTCCCGGGGCGAGCCGAGGCTTGGCGGTGTGGCACCTGGGATGTGGTGGCTGGTGTCAGACCTGGGCTAGATCTCTGCTCTGTCACTCGCGAGCTGGGTCGTGGCTTTGCACTTGTTAGACTTGGCCCAGCCCAGCATCCTGTTGACGGCTTGGGCTCTGGGGGTGGAAACTCCCTGGGCACTTTAGTGGCCCTCTGGCGTCTTGTCTGTGGGGGATCTGAGGCCCACCCGAGTCCCCGAAGTGCTGGAAAATCTGCCGTTGGCAGAGATGGGATAACTGCCTCATGGGAGCTTGCGTCGCTGCGGTGGGGGGTCAGGCGTCCGCCCTCAGGAACCTCGGAGGCTGGGGAGAGCTCAACAGGCTCCCAGGAACAGGCCGGCCTCGCACTCAGCACACACAGCCGTCACTGCCACGTGTCCACCTGGAGCCCAGCAGGGAGGGGAGCGTAAGGGCTCACCTTGGCCGAGGCTCACAGGCACCTGTCGTTTACACCGAGTGGTTGGCAGTGTGGACTCCAGAGGCAGGCCCCTCAGTTCAAATCCCACTCTCTCTCTGTCTTAGTTTCCTCGTCTGCAAAATGTGGGTGATAGTACCTGCTGTGAGGGCAAACGAGCTTAGAACAGCACAGGTGCATGGTAGGGGCCAGCTAAGGGTTTCCGGCTATTTCCTTGTGTTATCTCCTGTCCCTAGGAGTCCAGGGCTGCTGTCATCTGTTTTAAAGGTGCAAAAATGGAGGCACGGGGCATTTAAGTGACGTACCCCAAAGTACACAAAGTTTGGAGAGCCCAGATTTAAAGCCAGGTGGTCTGAGATGTGCCCCGAGTGGTGAGGGACAGGTACATGACAGGCACAAGTGACCAAAAGGCTCAGCTCCGTGGCAGGGAGGGTGGTTCTGGGCCGAAGCCCAGTGGCCTCCCCACCACGACTGGAAGGGCCGAGAGGTTGGGAGGAAACGTCAGTAGGAGGCCAAGCCAAGGAAATCGTAGCAGCTGCCGTTTGCTGATTACTTCTTACTCTGAGCTCAGTGGCTTAAAGCAACAACCATGTTCTCTCTCCCGGTCTTTGGGTTGACTGGGCTCAGCTGGGTGGTTCTGTTGATCTCTGTGGTTGCAGTCAGACGGTGGCTGGGGCTGCGGTCATCTGGAGGCTCGACTGGGACACCTCCCTGTAGCCCAGGGAGCACCATTTCCCCCTGGGCTCTCCATGTGGCTTCTCTAGTAGGGTGGCCAGACTTCCTATGTGGCAGCCAGGGCTCCCAAAGCACGAGGATGAGAGCTAGCGGGCATTCTTGAGACTATGCCCGGAACAGCATCACTTCTGCCTCCTCCTGTTGGTTAAGCAGATCCGAGTCCAGGTCAGATTCAAGGGCCAGGGAAATAAACTCTACTTGTCCACAGGCGATGACAAAGAATTTGAAGCTGTATTTAATCTACCCACCAACTGTGTCAAGTACTGTGTAAAGATCTTTGCCAGCATATTGTCATTTATTCCTCCCACCAGGCCTGTGAGGTGGGCAGTCTCAATGCCTCCATTTCACAGATGGAGAAACTGAGGCATGGAGCGTTTCAGTCATTGTCCCCGGGGCACATACAGGTGGGGAGCAGTGGAGTTGGGATTGAAGCCCAGGAGGTGCTGCCCCAGAAGATCTGGAGAGGTCTGTGGCAGGCCTTGGTCTAAAGAGACAGACCCCCCCAGTGGTCATCATGTGCTGATGAGACCTTTCTTTTTCTCGAGCAGCCAAGACGCCCCAAACGCGGGTGACCATTCGAACAGTGCGAGTCCGCCGGCCCCCCAAGGGGAAGCACCGGAAATTCAAGCACACGCATGACAAGACGGCACTGAAGGAGACCCTTGGAGCCTAGGGGCATCGGCAGAAGAGTGTGGGCAGGTGAGGGCCCGGTGGGGAAACTGAGGCCCAGAACCCTGTGTTTCCTTCTCCCTGGCCTGTGGGAGGGACTGGGGGAGAGGCATGCTCCCACACAAAATCCAGCCTCTGCTGGATTATCAGCTGAGTTCTTGCACCAGATAGGTGGGGTGGTGGGCTCCCGCCGCGTCCCAGCATGCCCTAGGAGAACGGGAGGTCGAAATCTCACTTCCTCCCCACCCGCCTCAACTGCCCAGCCCTGAGCACTGCTGGACATCAGCGCTGGCTGGTCGAGCCCCAGCTCCCTGCCCTCGGCGAGGGGGGCATATGTGCGTGGGAGGGACCCCCTAGGCTGTCTCTGACCCCATGTCCCTCTGCTTGGCCTGCAGGGTTATTTAATATGGTATTTGCTGTATTGCCCCCATGGGGTCCTTGGAGTGATAATATTGTCCCCTCGTCCGTCTGTCTCGATGCTGATTCGGACGGCCAATGGTGCTTCCCCTACCCCGCCACGTGTCTGTCGCCCCTCCACCTGCGGGTCTCCCCCCGGCGGCCCCCGGCGTCTTGCCCAGCAGCTCGAGAAGGAAAAGGACTGAACTCCATTGCCGTCTGCCTCCCTTGACGCCAAGAGTCTGGGATACGAGTGCAAGAGAGACTGATGTGGTCGCTGTTTGGGGAAAGGGGTTCCTCCCCTAGGCCTGGCCTGGGCCACACCTGAGCGCTCTGGACCGGCCCGAGGAGCCCTGCACGTGGCCCTGAGGACTTCTTGGCATGGCCTGCCTGGTCCCTGGAGCCCTGGCCGCTCTGAGGGGGAGCACCTCCAGGCAGGCCGGGGTACCTCGGACGCCGTGGCTAAGACCACAGACTGGAGCACAGACTGGAGAAAACCCCTCCCACAGTGCCCAGAGCCCCCGTCACTTTCTCCCTGGTCACCTCGGCTCACAGCAGCTTCTTTCCATTTTGTGTGTATGAAATCTTTGAAGACGTGGACTCCTTTGGGCGGGTGTGGCCAGAGTGCCAGGTGGCCGAGTGCCCTCTCAGATGGGTTAGAGATGAAGTTTGCTCTTGGGTGGGCATAGATGGCAACCTGGGCATCCCCTGCCTCCTGCCACCTCCCTGCTCCCTCTGCTCTACCTTGATTCACTTCCTCCTCTGTTTCCTCTCATCTCTCTACCTCTACCTTGTGTCTTCTTGACCTGGCCCTTCAGTCTCCTCTACCAAGGGGCTCTTAGACCTCTTACTGAGGCCCCAAATGACCCCAGTCACTTCTCTCTAGGACAGAAGATCAGGGGCCAGGGCAGCGGGGGACCTGCCCATCATATTCCAACCCAGCCAAGACTGCCATGTAAGGTCATACAGGGTGTGCACTGCACAAGGGCACTGTATGCAGGGAGCACTGTTTACACCATAGATGTGGCCGGTTTGTATATTTATTATGACAGTTTCTGGCAGATGTAGGTGAAATGTGTGAGGAAAGGGATCGTTTTCCTAATTCACAGACAGGCTCCCCGTGAACAGTCTGTGCCCCGGCCCCAGCCTATGGATGGGAGTGGTCAGAGAGGAGTGAGTCTGGTGGGCGGGGAGCAACGCTGTGGTCCATGGGCCTTCATTTCCCAGAGTCCACTGCTCCAGCAGAGCCCCTCCCAGGCAGGTGTGGGGAACCCAGGAGAATGTCTCCAAGGGAGGGGCAGCACCACTCGCCCCGCCCCTCCCCGCTTGCGCACTTTCCTGTCCTAGATCCTTCCCACCTCTGGAGGCTCCTCCCAGGAAACCAGCTCATGGCTGGGGGTGGGGGGAGAAGGGAGAGGGCCCCCAGGGCCCCCAGATGTGGGGTCTGAGCTCTCTTCCCTTCCCACCTCCCACTGCACCTACCCCCTCCCCCCTCCAAACTCTGCTTCCTTCAGTTTGTAAAGTCGGTGATTATATTTTTGGGGGCTTTCCTTTTATTTTTTAAATGTAAAATTTATTTATATTCCGTATTTAAAGTTGTAAAAAAAGATAACCACAAAACAAAACCAGATGAATCCCCGGAGGTCTGTGTGTTGGCATCGCGTGTGACAATGAACCTTTCTGCCCTGGCAGGACGCTCCGACAGTTTGCCGCGTGTTCCTCTCACTCCGGGAGGCTCAGGCGCGATCACGCACGCTCGTGCACGCACACACGCTCACACACGTGTGCACTTGCCTGCAGGCCCGAAGCTCCGAGGGAGGCCTCTGTCTGGCGGGAGGAAGAGGCACGCAGCCCACTCTGTGGGTCTTGCTCCTACAGCAGCCTCGAAACACGGTCCCCAGGCCCCAGAGCTGAGCTGCCCCTCAGGGTCTCCACGTGGGAAGTGGATCCTCAGGATTGGGGGCGCTGGCTGTGGGGAGGGGGTGCCCCGTGTGGGGAAGGCTGAAGGAGAGGCTGTGGGATTTAGAGGGAAACAGCTGAAAGTTGGGTCTGGGGTCTGGTCTTGGCTCAGCCCTTGCCCAGCTGCATGGCCTTGGGCAAGTCACGCCCACTCTGGCCAGAACCTCATCTGAAACATGGAGGATGAGACTTGCAGCCGCCAGGCTCTGGGCTTCTCTGCTTTCTCTTGCTCACGAAGAGCTGAGGAGCAGCCCATAGAAAGATGCTAAGTGTTCTGGGTCCCACCTGCCAATGCAGCATGGACTGGGGCTGACAGGGAGTCCGGGAGATGGAGAACCTGACTCAGGAAGATACTCACTAAAGCTATTTTGCACTAAAGCCATTTGCCCGTGGAAGTAGTGAGCTCCCTGTCCCTGGAAGTGTGTAAAGGGAAGCTGAGTGACAACGTGGCTGAGGTTAGACTGGATAACATTTGGGCTCCCCACGATTGACTGATTCATTCATTCACTCACTCACTTTCTTGAACTGCCATGTGCCTGTCACTACCAGGAGCTTTTGGAGCAATTTGATTTCAGTTCAGCCTGGGATTCCCAGCCCTGCCCTTGCAGAAGAGGAGTCCACCCGTGGTGGTGGTGGGCGGTGCAGACAGGAGGGTCTTAGCTGGAAACTCCTACCCTGCCTGCCCAATCCTGACTGTAGAACCCTTCCTTCTCCCCCCAGTCCCCTGTGGCCTCAGTTCTCCAGGGCTCCGGCTGGGAGGAGGCGGAGACCGCCCCCCACCCACCCCGACATGGAAACGAGAGGGCAGCTGGAGGGCCCGGCTGGGCTGTCCCGTGGATGGCCACAGTCACTCTCCGGGCAGAGCTGCCAGCATCTCCCCTCTGCCCCGAGTGCCATCCCCGGCAGCAGCACCGCGGAGTCCGTGGGCCTTCCAGGGGCCTGGTGGGCTTTCTCTGGGTCTTAGAAATGCCAGGCTGAAATGGCATTCTTCCAGAAACCCCTCCGCCGGGGAGAAGGCATTCCCTCTTCACCCCTTTCTCTCACTGTCGGCCGTAATGTGGACGTGGTGTCCGGTGTTCAGCAGCCCTGCGAGCCATGAGCTGAAAGCTAAGTGCTGAGGCTGGTGGAGCAGGAGGGAAGGGGCAGGGTCCCCAACGCCCGGCTGTGTCACTCAGCAGCCTGCACAGAAGAAAGAGACGTCCTTCTGTTGGAGGTACTCTTGTTTGGGGCTCTCTGTCCCTGGCAGCTGAGCCCGATCCTAACAGACAGCCCCATTTGCCTTGGCAAAGAGACGGCGTGGCCACCAGGCTGCTCCTTTTCTCTCCTGCCTTCCTCGGGCCTCACCTGGCGAACTCAGAAATTCCGTGCTCGCTCGGATCCTGCTTCCCCAAACTGCCTTTCTTGTCCCTGCCGGGGGCCCTCAACTGGAACATGTAACCACAGCCTTCTTTGGACGGCATTTGCTGCTTCCGCAAAATAACAAAATAATGCACACGTACTGCTCATGGAGTGACATATCCGCGAGCCCAGCACGTGCAGGATTGCCGTAAGGGAAGGCGGAGCTCACGGACGGGAAATGACGCCAGACAGGCTTAGAGAGGTTGCGCGGAGGCCGGATCCCGGCTCCAGCCTCCTCTGCTGACGCTGTACCTGCTGCGTTTCCACTGTTTTATCGCATCAGCCCAGGAACCGCCGAACCTGTCCCTAGACACCTGTCCAGCAACCTGACCCGGCCACATAGTCACTGTGGGGGCCTAGGAAAGGCCCCGCTCCTTCCGGATGTCGGAGGAGCTGTGACTCGTCCCTGCCCTTCCTTCAGGCCCCCATGCGAGTGACAACCACCCTGGAGGCTGCCCTGTCCAAGCTTTCCACGGCAGCAGCGCCTGCCCCAGAGCGCCCTTTCTCGCCCTGTCTCCGCAGCGCCTGTCCTCAGCTGGCTCGCTGCACAAGCACGTCCCTCCTGCGTGTGCTCTCCACCCCCACGGAAACTCCACGTGGAGCTATCTTGTTCACGACTCTGTCCCGGCACCCAGAAGGTGCCTCGGACATAGCGAGCACTCGGCGAAGCCTGTCGAATGGACGAACAAAATGATCTGTTATTGGAGGGGTCGAGGGCGCCTGCCCCGGGTCGCAGCTTCGTCACACATGCTGTGTGTGGCCGGAAAATTGCAGGCTCCGCGGGCGTCACTCACCGCGGGTAAGGTCCTTCAACTTCTCGCGAGCTCCGTGCTTGCGTAGTGCAGCCTCTTCCTTGACTGGAAAATTCTCGAAGGTTGGGATCACGCCGAATCCGCCTCCTAGGTCTGCGTAGCCCTCATCTCTCTCCACATCTATGCTTCTCCCTCTACCCCACCTGCCCATCGCTCCATCCATCCGTCTGTCCTTTGTCCATCCAGCCTTCCATCCATCCATCTACTTGTCCATCCACCCATCTTTTCCAGCCTTCCCCCGCCCCCCTCCATTTATCACCCTGACCGTGTCCCAGGCTCTGCTCTGGCCGCCTCCTTCTCTGCAGAGCTTGGTGCCACCGTGGACAGAACACGGCTTAGCAGCAGGACACGCCAGGCCCCACTGCAGAGTTGCTCCCTCCCACTGCGTGGCCTTGCAGAGCTGGCTCCTGGGGTGGAGGCACAAGGGCCGAGCGCTGCTCCGGGCATGTATTAGCGCTTTCGTCAACGGAAGGAGTCGTTATTTTTTTCCTCTCGGCACCGAGCAAGTGGCTGATCACGGCGCGGTGGAGGGACGATGGAAGCAAATGAAAGCGCAAACCCAAATCACGGAGGACTAAAAGCTCCAGCGCTGTCCGGTTGTTCTCCTCGGTTAGCCTGACAATCCTCGCAGGCAGGCGCTCCTGTCCTCCTGTCGCGGGGGAGGAAGCGGGGACTCAGCGCGGTGACCCCCCACTCTCCTGCACAGTCGGTTCTCTTGTAAATGCGTGATGGCCACAGTCCACGGTCCCCTCGGGGGGACAGTCACGAGACAGACTCCAGATGTAACGTCAGTTCCTTCCTTCACCGGGGGAGCTCTCGGTCTGTGGACGGCTGCCCTCTGGGGCCGAGGGAGGGTCCAACGTCTCTGCCTAGGGGAGGGCTGACAAGGGAGGCTCAGGTCAGACCTGCTACCGAAGCCAGACCTTTCTGGTTATAAAAGCTACATGTACTTGTGGCCGCCCATCCATTTTTGCCCCGGGGACCTTGTGATCTGTCAGCCCCACCAGTCCCAGCCAGTCAGTCTGTTGGTACAGCCCTCTGGTTCTGCTGTCTGTCATGGTGACGCACCCACCCTGCCCCGGCAGTCATTGTCACCTCTGGGCTTCTGCCATCCCAGGGTCTTGGCTTCCGCACCAAAAAGCAGGAGGTGGGCCGCTGGCAGGCCTCCTTACCTGGACGCTGAGACATTTTTAAGGCTGTTAGGCCCTTCGGCAAGGAGGCTCTCGCACTGTCCTGGCGAAGGGACAAGGGTGGTAGTTAAGGGCAGGTCATCTGTGGTTAACGCGCTCCTCTGTGTCCCTATTATACCTGGGCATTCCTGTCATCTCCAGGTAGGATGGGCCACCTCTGTGTGAGTCTTCAGCTCACCTGCCAACCCATAAACCAGCTACAGAAACAATGAGGGCCACCCGCGGCTGGTGGCGCTGGCCCCCTGAACCCCAGAACCACCAGTCTGCGCAGCCGTGTTGATATTCAGCCCGATCAAAGCTGATGCCGCCCTTCCGCGGTGCATACCCTCAGGTCCATGTACACATTTCCTCCAGATTCCTAATGATGCAAAATGAAGTTTGCAGAGTTTGGTTTGGGATGAATATTTAATCCTGCCCCTCAGGGCATCCTGGGCCCTGACTTCGGTCTGAAGGCACTGAGGGGTGTGGACGTGGTGGCGTTACTACAGGGTCACTGTTACAACAGGACCAGCCTCATCAGACATCGAGGAGAGGCTGCTCAGCTGGCAAGGGGCTCAGCGGGATTGGGGGTTCGGGGTGTTCCGAGTCATCCAGAATCCTTCCGGGAGCCCGTGAGGCCGTGGCATTGGCTAATGATGTGACTTGCCATTCTGTAGGCTCAAGTTTTGAGTTTCATTTTTGGCTATCTCAGCTTGTGGCTGCAAGAATTAAGAGATATTTTTAGTGTAGTTGTAGAAGTCCTTGCCTTTTGATCTAGGTCTTGAGCCAAGAATTTAGGAATTTCAGAGATTGTCTTCTAGTTCTTTAACTGTCCAGTACTGTAAGAGCCCATACCGACGGTCCAATGCCTCGTTCTTTTCTTTTTTTCCTTCTTTCTTCCTTCCTTCCTTCTTTCTTTTGAGACAGGGTCTCACTCTGTCGCCCTGGCTAGAGTGCAATGGCATCATCATTACTCACTGCAAGCTCCAACTCCTGGGCTCAAGCGATCCTCCTGCCTCAGCCTCCTGAGTAGCTGGGACTACAGGTGCATGCCACTACACCCAGCTAATTTTTCTATTTTTTGTAGAGACAGGTTTCACTCTTGCTCAGGCTGGTCTCAAACTCCTGGCCTTAAGTGATCCTCCCGCCTCACCCTCCAAGAGTGCTGAGATTACAGGCATGAGCCAGCGCTCCTGGCTAATTTTTTTCTATTTTTAGTAGAGACAAGGTCTGGCCCTTGCCCAGGCTGGTCTCGAACTTCTGGCCTCAAGTGATCATCCCACCTCGGCCTCCCAAAGTGCTGGGATTACAGGCATGAGCCACCGCGCCAGGCCCGATTCCTCATTCTTTTCATTCCCTTCTGAGGCCATGCTTTCTCACTGAAGCTTTGCCTTCAATGGGCTCTTCATTGAAGGTGATTCCAGGTGGCAGATGTGACATCCTGTTTCCCCTGCATGCCCGAGGCTTCCACATCTCATCCCTCACCGTGAGCTGAATTTTACTGACATGAGCCCCAAGCAGCCCAGAGAACCAATCCCAGCTTCTCTGAGTTTCCTCCCACACCCCTTGCCTGCAACCACTCCTGGCACCAATTTCTATATAAGGCAACATTCTTCGTTGTAGGCAACAGAAACCAGCTCTTGTTAACTTAAGAAGAAAAGGATGTTCAAAGAATGGATATTCAAAGAATGCTGGGTGACTCATGAATTGCTGCTCGGGCTGGAGACCTGAGTTTGCGGCATGCGTACAGGAGCGATACTTCCAGATGTAGCCCGGAGGGCAGCTCTCCAAACTCCTGTTGGATGCCGAGGCTCCTGTGACCAGCACCCCCCAGCCGAACACCCTGGACTGGGCACCTTTGTCCCAGGGGCTGAGCCAGGGAGATGCTCTGCTTCTTTGCAACACGAATTTTTTTTGCCAAAGCTTGAGCTGGCGCATCCGATTGGTGAACCTCACAGGCCCCAGCTGCGTGGGAGTCTGCGAAAGAGAATAGTGGATATTTTCAGCTTCCATAGAGGGGGTGGTCCATGGTCCAAGGCCCATGAGGTGGGTTTCAGAGACGATGGGACAAAAGCGAAGCGTCTATTTCATTCTGCACCACGCCTGGCATCTCCAGACCAGCACGGGATGAGTCTGCCTGTCCAGGTGTCTGACCTTTCGGATTATTACCTCTCTCTGGCAGGGAGCTTGAGGATGGAGAAGCGTGTAACGCTTTCACCTGCTGTTGGATCCCCAGATCCTAGCACAGCTGCGGGCACATCGTGGCCGCTCAGCACACGCTGGGTGATGGGATGTGTCCTGTGGGGCCACTCACCTCGGATGCAAAGGTTAAGGGGGCACCAAAAAACTCAGTGATCAAGATAAGTCATGGCTTCTTGCAATATTTTGAGAAATCAATATTAACACGAATAAATCCACGATGAATCAGATATCAACATTTCAGTTAAAGAGGGGATCCCACTGTGCGCCTGCGCGATACGTCACTTGCCTCGCCCTAATCTCTGCCCTGTCGTGTCCTGCCCTGAGTTAGTTTTGCACCCAGGTGAGTGCCTCACCGTCGCCCCAGCCTGCTGACCCGGCTCCATTGTCACCGAGCTTTCTTCTTCCTTCTGTAGCCTTGGCTTCAGGTCTTCATTCTCTCTTGCTCCAACCGTCGAGAAACTCCTCCCGCGTCCCCTCCTCACCCGACCACCCTACCGAGGCCCACCTCTCCCAGCTGCCCCTTAGACTTCCTGGGGGCAGCCTGGTCAAGTCACTCCCTTGCTCAGGGAGTAACTCCCCATCACTCCTGCTCCCCGACAAGACTCACACTCCCCAGCAGGCCACACGGGCCCTCTGTGGTCTGCCAGGGAGGCCTCTTCCTCCAGCCGCACCAGCCTGCTCTTGCCGACATTCGGGCTGTGCCTTCCGCTCCACCCCCCGCGGAGTTTCTTTCCCACATCTAAACCCCGCAGATCATCCTTAAGGTCAACCTCAAATCCACTGTAAAAGTGCCCCTGGGGGAATGTGAAGTGCACAGCATGCAGGTTCCTGGAACAGTTCCACACAGAATTATGATACCATCTGGCAACCCCACTTCTGGGTATAAAGTCAAAAGAGCTGAAAGCAGAGTCTTGAGTCTGCCGCTGCTCACGCTAGACGGCAGGCGGAAGCCGCCGGGCCCGTGGCGGATGAATGGCAAACACCGTGCACACACACACATTTCACTGCGGAGTATCAGTCGGCCTTCAAAAAGAAGGAAATGCTGACACATGCTGCACTATGGATGAACCTCGAGGACATCGTGCAGCGTGAAATCAGCCAGTCCTGAAAGCACAAATACTGTCTGATTCCACCCATACGAGCACCCAGAGCAGTCGAAGTCACAGAGAGAGAAAGCAGAACGGTGGTTGCCAGGGGCTGGAGGAGGGAGAATGCGGAGTTAGCGTTTAATGGGAACAGAGAGTTTCAGTTTTGCAAAATGAAAAGAGTTCTAGAGATGGAGGGTGGTGGTGGCTGTGCATTCTGAATGCGCTTAATGCCGCTGAACTGGACACTGAAAAACGGTTAAGATGATAAACCATACAAACGTTATGTGAATTGTAGCACAATAAAAAAAAATTGGGTTAGGAAAAAACCCTGCTCTTGCAGCTCCCTGGCCAGAGTGAGCCTTGCTCTGAATGCATTCAAATGTTCTGCCTAAGATTCCCTGAGTTGGGAGGAGCTGGGTGGCAAAGTCTCTCTTTGATGCCCATATCTGTGCCGGAGCCACGGATCTGTGCCACCCCACCCCCACCCCCTGGTCCTGCAGACGGTGATGATGAGGGACAGGCTGCAGGGGCTCGGCCGCGGCTCTGGCCAAAGCTCCCAAGTGCACAGCAGCTGCAGACACACAGACCTGCCCCTTCCCAGACACCAGTGCAGTCACCTGTCAGCACACCTGGGCACTCAGGTGCCATGGCCCTGCGTGCTGAGAGCCAGGGGAGGGCAGGCGCTGGGTGAGGTGGGTGGCGAGCAGGGCACTGGCCAGTCTCCGGCTCTCCCTGCATTCGAGGCCCTCCAGCGACCTGGCGGCTGGCAGAGAGGTGAAGAGCACAGGTTTGGCTTTAGGTGCCAGCTCTGCTGTCCACCGGCTTTGTTTTCTCATCTGCTAAATTGCCGTGAAACGGCCCCAGGTTTATCACGTTGTGTGAGGATTAAGTGAGGTGATGCATGGAAACTGCTCAACGTAGCGTCTGGGGGAGCAGACCCTGCCCAGCAGCCAGCCCTCCCTTTTCTTGCTAAACAGCGCATGACCTGCTTATGCAACTAGTGCCAGCAGATGAACTGTGACTTGGTCTAACCCAGTCGTGGACTTCTGATTCCCCTGGACCACTGGTTGGTCTCAGTGTAGTCATGTAACCCCATTCTGGCTAATGAGAAATGAGAGGAAGTCTGTTGGGTGAGCAGGGAGGGTGATGGTGGGGGCTTGTTCTCAGTAAAAAGGCAGAGACTTATAGAGAGATAGCCCTTTCTTCGTCTCCCTTATTCTTGCTTTGAATGCAGATGTGACACTTGGAAGGTCAGCAGCTATTTTGTAGTAATGAGGTAATAAGGATGATGAAGAAGTCAAGGGAAGAACTCCAGCTCTGACATTGTCAAGCCAATTGTTACTACATTCTGATTTCTTGTTATAGAAGAAAAACAAATCCCTATTTTCTTCCCTAAACCACTATAGGATGGATTTTTCTTTTACTTGCAAGTGAATGCATTCCTATGGACTACATTGGCATATAGCCCATTAAATGCTAGCTGTTACCTGACCTCATATTCCTTTCCATCCTTGGGCAAGATACACAGCTCTCTGAGCTTCCCATCATCTATGAGACACCTGTCTCCCCAGACTGTTGTGAGGATTAAAGGAGTCATGAGCTGTGAAATTAGTCTGTGGACCGTGAAGGCTTCAGCCGGGAAGGACAGTTGTTGCGGGCCTCTCTCCTGGACACCAGCCGCCTCCCCGGGTGAGGAACGAGTAAACCGTAGCAAGGCAGAAGAAAGCAAGAAGCACGCCTTGGGCGGGGTCTCGGCCCCAGACGGTGGTGGCCTCAGTGCCGGCTCACCCCTGCTTCTGGGAAAGGAGGTCTGGTTGAGGGCAGCAGGGCGGTTGGCCAAGGGCGCGCCCTGGAGCCCAGCTGTTTCTGCTGCTCCTCCGGCACATGGGGCCTCTTTGTGCCCTGGTTTCTTCATTTGAAAAATAGGGTTAGTGATAACGGTGAGTCTCAGGTGGTTGGTGAATCAAATGAGAACACGCACGTAAGAGCTCAGCAAAGCTCAGCTGTGCCCGCCAGCGATCGCCACACTGGCGCCACGCAGCAAAGCGCCTCCACATTTGACGGCACAGAGCAAGGAGCGTGTGTCTCTACCTATGGGTGTGCGGGTCGACGGGACTTGGTTCCGGGCTGGGGGTTGGGTTTGCCTTTGCTCCACCTGTCTCTCAACTTCCGGCCAGGGGCTCCCTGGTCTCCTCTTGGCGAAAGGCAAGAATGGGAGAGGACGCCTGTCAAGCGCATTTCAGACACCTGCTCCTGCCTGGGTGCTGACGTCCCACCGGCCAGAGCAAGCCCCACGGCCCAGCCCACGGTCCAGGTGCCGACCTGCAGCCCTGCCCCGGCGGCAAGGATCGAGGCCGGCACTCCCATCTGGTGTGGTCGCTGTGCTGCACAGAGCAGAGCACACGGTGGCACAGCAGTGAGAGCCCCTGGTTACCACGAAGGCACTGCAGGGGATACGAGGTTGGGAGCAGACGCCATCTCCCCGCCACCCCCAAGGACCCAATGTCTGACATTAATTTAACTCCACCACGTGCTGGACCCCGGCTGGGCCCATCCTGTACGGGGGACACAGAGATCAACAAGATGGGGTCCCCGCTCCCGAGACGCTCATGGGCCGCTGGGTTAGACGGGCAGGTAAACAGTCTCGAGAGCAGGTGACGGGAGGTCACGTGGGGGTGGGGAGGTTGTGGGAGCATCAGGGAGGATGCTCTCCAAGTTTTCCAAAGGAGGGGGGGCAGGAGGAACTGGCAGAGAAAACACACCTGGGGGTGAGGGGGACACTCAGCAAGTGGCGGGGGGGGGAGGGGACAGCATGTGCAAAGGCACCGGCAGTGAGAGGAGAAGGAGCAAGCTCGGGGCTGAGGGGACACGGAGGGCAGGATGCGGGTGAAGGCCAGTGGAGGACAGGCGGGGGAGCGCGTGCGCCAGGCAGGTTCTGCTGGGCACCCCCTCCTCGGCGCCCCTGCAGCGTTTGTCCCCACCCTGCGCTGTCATTTCCTGTTTGCCCTGGGCTCCCCGAGTCAGGGACTGAGGGTGTCCTCTTCACCAGCGCGTCCGGCACAGGTGGGCCTGGCCTTGAGTCTGGCCGGGAGAAGGCCTGCAGGGGAAGCAAGTCTGGCCAGGGCAGGAGGCAGGACGGGCAGCACCGTGTCCTGGGAGTGGGGTGGGGCAGGCAGGGGTGATGAGGTGCAGGGGGCCGGCAGGAGGGGCTGGGTGCCCTGGGTTCCAGGAGGGTGGCGAGGCCACATCTCCTCTCCTGGGGAATCGGGCGGCTACTTGGGAGCTGGCTTGGGGGATGGGGCCCTGATGGAAGGACCGGGTGGGCAGGGCTGGGGACAAACGGGTGTTTACTGAGCTCCTACTGTGCACCAAGCCCTGCGCTGGGTGCTGGGAAGCAGCTGTGCAGGGGACAAAGATCCGGCCATGGGGAGCCGGTGTCCTAGCCCGGCAAGGGGGCAATGCAAGCAGCTGGGAGAAATGCGGTATCACAGGAGGGTCGGGGCGATGAGTGCTGGAGGGCGCTCACTGGGACCCGCTGTGCCCAGACGCTAGAAAGCCGGGGTCGGGGGGACCACCGTGTGTGCGCATTTGCACCCCTTCTCCGCGGGTCTGTGTGTGCGTCTGTGTGCGCAGCTGTCTGGGGGTGCGGCTGGGCGCCTTTGTGCCTGTGAGCGTCTCCGCGTTTCGCTGGCAGCTCTGTGTGTCCCTGTGTGCGAGTGTGAGTGTGTGCGAGCGTGCGGAGGGAGACAGGCGGTGAGAGCCGTGACTCAGACCTTCCCTGCTGCAGCAGAAGCTGAAGTCTGGGGGCACTTCTCCCGCATGTCGGCCCTTCGGCGCAGGGCTGGGTGTGGGTGCGCTGAGCACCCGCCCCAGATGGTCGGGCGCCGCCGGAATGTGTTTGGTTTCCTGGGTGAAGGCGGGAGCGGGCCGACTCTCCGTGACAGATGTAGGAATGTTTCTGCTATTCAAGGCGGAAGCGGGGGCCTGAGGCCTCCCCCAGCTCTGCTCCACGGCCACCTGTCTGCGGCCTGGGAAGCAGCTGGGCAATGCTAGGGAGAAGCTTCCAGACCCAGGGCTGGCCCCACTCCCACCCCTGCCTCCCAAGAGTCTCAGATCAGGCCCAGCCACCTGCCCCCATCCCCAGGGTAGCTGAGCAGAGTGGGGTCCAGGGTTCAGCCACAGGATGGTGCCTGAGGGGAGGGGGGTTTAAGGGCGAGGGGGTCACTGGGCATCTTTCCCCGGCAGGGGGGCAGGGCAGGAAGGGACGTGTCCACCTGTCCAAGGTCCTTCCCATCAGCCAGCCCGGCGTGGACAGCCACTGGCACCCCCTTTTCCTCTCTGAGTCCTGGTTTAACAGAGCCCCAGAACCGCCAGTGATGGCAGAAAATCACCTCAGTGGGGAAACTGAGGCAGGGGTGGGTGCTGCCTTGCCCAGGTCTCAAGATAAGGCAGCGGCATAGTCACCCCACCTCCGGCAGCCCTGACCCAGGCCCTGAGCTCTCCCAGCCCATCTGCCACCCTCGCCTGCCTGGTCGCTGCATGGAGTTGAGGTCCTGGGTGGGGTCGGGGGGTGCAGATAACACAGTCACCCCCAGCTGTGGCCCGGCCTGGACCTTCTGGAAGCCAGCTCTCCCGAGCCCCCAGCCGCTCCCTGGGTGTGCAGTTGTGACCTGCCCTCTGGGCTCCTGCCTGTGGAGCCAGTGGCCGTCCCAGCGGTTGTGGGTCAACCACGTAAGGGCCAGGAGCCGAAGACTCGTACCTGAGGTAGTGGCTGTTGGGGGCCAGGTGGCTACTGGTGGCGGTCGCTGCAGTCTGAATGGTCCCCACCCTGAGAATTCCTCGGGAGGCTGGGGGTCGTGGGTGGAGGGTGTCCCGGGGATGCGGCGTCGGGGGGCTGTGTTTGTGTGGGCGAGGCGTCACCTCCCGCTCCAGTCCTGGCAGGAGGGAGCGTGTGAGGGAAGGAGGGCCTTGCTCGCGGGGTGCTGACTCGCCCTGTCTTGCAGGCTGGTGGGGGCCGGACACCCTGCATCCCCGGCCCCACTCTGGCAGTCCCGCAGCCCCAGCTGGGCCACGGTCACTCTCAGGTTAGTCTGTGGGATCCTCTTCTCCCTCCCCTTTCGGCAGCTCTGCTCCAAGATCAGGGAAAGAGGGACTTGCCTGTGAGTCACCTCTGACTTGTGCAAGGGCACAGCCAGGACCCGGGCGGGGAGGTGTTCACTTGTGCGTGGCCAGTGTGTGTGTGTGTGTGTGTGTGTGTGTGTGTGTGTGTGTGTGTGCGTGCGCCCACCTGTGCATGTCAGAGGGAGAAGGTTGAGCTGGGTGGGGGGGGACGAGCCTTGCTTTCTCACCTTTAAAGTGGATGTGCTCACCGAAGCGGGACCCCACTGAGGGGCCCACTGAGTCACAGCCGGGGCAGGGTGCTTGCCTTGAGTGGGGGACTTAGGCCTGGGTCCTGGGTCTGTTCCGAGCAGCCTTCCAGGCTGACCAGATGGGGGCTGCACACGACGGAGTCCAGTGGCTGCTTGGACGGTTGCCTTTGGAGCGGTGGAGTCTCCCCAGTGGGCAGCCCAGAGGTGAAAGGTGCCAGCATCACTTAGCAAATATTTCACTGATTGATTAATTGGTTGATCGAACAAAATGACTGGGCTGGGTAAGGGGATTCCAGGATTGGATACTATAAAGCAGCACTTCTCAGACATTCAAATGCAAACAAACCACCTGGGGATCTTAGCAGAGAGCAGACTGTGCATCCACAGGTCTAGGGCAGGCCCGGATGCTCACCTGCTCCTGGGCGTGGCCAAGGCTGTTGGCCTGGGAAGGGCACTTGGAGAGGCCACGGTGAAAGCGTGTTTGGAGGGGATGGCCTAGGTCTGCTCCGCCCCTGGGCCAGAGCTGGAGGATGGAGTTGCCCAGCTCACACCTGTGGCTCAGGGGTCCTGGCCCAGGAGCCGTGAAGGTGGCCAAAGTTGCCAGAGAAAACCAGCTTGTTTTACTGTTGGGCCTTGTGGCCAGGAGAGTCTGTGACTTGGAAGCCTTGTGTCCCCCACATGTTTCCTGACGGCCTACTAAGTAGGGGGGAGTCACAGACCTTGTCCTTGGGGAGCTGAAGTCCTGTAAGGGAGATCATGGAGGTAGTGTTGGAAGGGGCCCTGAGGCCACCACCCTGCTCCCATTTTACAGATGGGGAAACTGAGACCTCAAAGGGGAGGGGACTAACTCTAAGTGTCATGAGTAATTGGCTGGGCCAAGACTTGAACCCTAGCCCCCTTGCTCTTGGGACAGGATTCTGTCCCTCGCCACCCAGCACAGAGCATGTGGGAGGAACAGGGGCCTGGCAGGGAGGTGGGGGCCAGGCTAAGAGGGGCCTCACTGCGGTCAGATAGGCCTGAAAACTTCCATTTTTCCAAGCTTTTAGTTAATTAAAAATACAAAGAAATATGCAAATAGGGTTAGCAAAGTCATGCTGTGTTTTAACTATTTTATATTTGAATATAAAATCTAACTAACACTTCTGACACAACTACCATGCCACGACTGTATATAGCTCCATATTTGGAAATAACTTTGAAAGTCAGATTGTGTCTTCCTTGAACACCAGGCCCAGTGGCCTCCTGGCCTCTGGCCCACGACTGGACCCTCTGTATGCGACCAGAAGCCACAGAGGCTGCGGTGACAGATGGAGACGGGAGGGCAGGACCGGAGGATGTGCAGGCCGGAAGGCGAGCCCCCCGCAAGGCTGCCTGCGTCTGTTGTGTTCGCTGCTCTCCCCTCACCGTCTAGAGTAGTGTCTGGTGCCCAGGCGGCTCTCAGTGTGTGCTGTGGGGAGAATGACACCGACTGCATGACCCACATGCCGGGGACTTGGATGGAGGGAGGGTGCCGGGCAGGGGACTGCGGTTACTGTCTCCTATAGGTGCTGCAGGAAGCTGCCCTGTCCTCCAGCTCTGACCAAGTGGAGCCGGTGCGGAGCCAGATGCCTGGGTTCTAGTCCTGGCCTGCTGTGCCACAGGGCGGGTCACCGCCTACCCTGAGCGTCGGCGCCCTGTCTGGAAAGGGGGGATACGCCCCGTTCCACCCATGGGGTCTCAGGGCAGCATTGGTCCCTTCTGTGAGGTCCTTTCTAACTCCAGGATCCAGAGGAAAGGTTTGGGGAGGGGAACTCTGAAAGCAGCAGGGTACTCGAGACAAAGGGAACAGGGGACAGTCTGTGCCACCAAGAGGAAGCATCCCACACCTGCGGGGTTTTACAGGAAGGACCCATGGAGAGCATTTGTGTGGTCCCACATCGGTCAATACACATTGTGTGTTTCAAACCATCCCCACAATTTGGTCTCAGTTACTCAATCAGTGATGGCTCCCCACCCCCAGGCTGGGCCACTTGGTCAGCCTCGGTTCTTTGCCTTAGCACGAGGGTGTCTGAGAATGGCGTTCAAATGCCGTAGCAAAATTCATGCACAGAGTCCTTCGTTTTCATCAGATTCCCCGGCCAGCTGGCCCTGCACAAACCCAAACGTTTGGCCTGCCACCACGGCTGCTTCTTAGAGAGTCCATGTGGGCTCCCGATGATGTAGGTATTCCCCTAGTCCTCTCAGACCATCTGTGTCCTCATCTACCCTAGAAGTCGGCCAGGGCTTGATGTCAATTCATATTTTCTGGTATCAACAGTTCCCCCTTTTTTAACAGTTGAAGCAACATTTTCCTGCCTTTAGCATCTGGCTTCGGTCCCATTCTCTTGAGTTTCCTCAAAGATGATGGCATTGCTTCCTGGCTCCCTGGCCACAGTGGCACTCTCTCGGTGGCAGCTCGGTCCCCAGACTGGACACCAACTGCAGCTTTCATAAAGCGGGGGCTGAGGGCAGGGAAAGAGGGAGGTGATTCTGGCTAAACTGGTTTTTAAATTAAATCTTTTATTTTGGAATAATTGAGGATCCATGTGCAGTTTTAAGAAACAACACAGAGTGCTCCTGTGTACCCTGGCCTGGTCTCCTCCAGTGGTAACATTCTGCAAAACTCGAGTAAGATGTCACGACCAGGATATTGACACTGACTCAGGCAAGACACAGAACATTCCCTCCCCGCAGGGATCCCTGGGCAGCCCTTAGGGCCACACTCACCTCTAATTCCCATCGCCCGTTCTCCATGTCTAACACGTTGTCATTTCAAGAATGTGGTACAGGGCCGGGTGCGGTGGCTCACGCCTCTAATCCTAGCTCTCTGGGAGGCCGAGGCGGGCGGATTGTTTGAGCTCAGGAGTTCGAGACGAACCTGAGCAAGAGCGAGACCCCGTCTCTACTAAAATTAGAAAGAAATTAATTGGACAGCTAAAAATATATAGAAAAAATTAGCTGGGCATGGTGGGGCATGCCTGTAGTCCCAGCTACCTGGGAGGCTGAGGCAGGAGGATCGCTTGAGCCCAGGAGTCTGAGGTTGCTGTGAGCTAGGCTGATGCCACGGCACTCACTCTAGGGCAACAGAGTGAGACTCTGTCTCAAAAAAAAAAAAAAAAATGTGGTACAAATGGAGCCACGCTGTATGTCGTCTTTTGGGGTCGGCTTTTCTCACTCAGCATAATTCTCTGGAGTCGTCCAGGCTGCTGCGAGTACCCACAGTTCGTCCCTTTTTATCGCCGAGTAGCTTTCCTTGGCGTGATGTCCCGCCGTCTATTCATTCGTTGAAGGATCCTGGGCTGTCTCCAGTTCTGGCTATTATGAATAAAGCTGCTATAAACATTCCTGTACAGGTTTCTGTGTGAACATAAGTTTTCATTTCTCTGGGATAAATGCCCAGGAGTGCAATTGCTGTGTTGTATGGTTCTTGCATGTTTAATTTTTAAAGGCACTGCCAAACTGTTTTCCAGAATGGCTGCACCGTTTCACATTCCCACCAGCAATGATTAAGTGATGCAGTTTGCCAACATGTGGTGTTGTCACTGTTCTTTATTCCAGCCATTCTGATAGGTGTGTAATGATATCTCATTGCGGTTTTAATTTGCATTTCCCTAATGGTTAATGATGTTGAACATATTTTTGTGTGTTTATCTGCCATCTGTAAATCCTCCTTGATGAAATGTCTCTTCATGACTGGGTGTGGTGGCTCATGCCTCTAATTCTAGCACTCTGGGAGGCCGAGGCGGGAGGATCGCTTGAGATTAGGAGTTGGAGAACAGCCTGAGCAAGAGTGAGATCCCGTCTCTACTAAAAATAGAAAGAAAGTAGCTGGACAACTAAAAATATATAGAAAAAAAATTAGCCGGGCATGGTGGCGCATGCCTGTAGTCCCAGCCACTCGGGAGGCTGAGGCAGGAGGATTGCTTGAGCCCAGGAGTCTGAGGTTGCTGTGAGCTAGGTTGGCACCACAGCGCTCTAGCCCAGGCAACAGAGTAAGGCTTTCTCAAAAAAAAAAAAGAAAAAAGAGAAATGTCACTTCATATCTTTTGCCCATTTTCTAATTGGATTTTTTTCTTTTCTTTCTTTTTTTTTTTTTAACTGTTGCATTTTGAGATTTCTTCTTGTGTTCTCAGTACTGGTCCTTCGTCAGCGAAGTGGCTTGCAAGTATTTTCTCCCGGTCTGTAGTTGATCTTTTCATCCTCTTAACACGGTCTTTCACAAAGCATAAGTTTTAAAATTTGGTGAAGTTCATTTTATCAGTCTTTCCTTTTATGGATCAGACTTTTGGTGTCAAGTGTGAGAACTGTTTACCTAGCCCTGGATTCCAAAGATGTTCTCCTACTTTTTTCCTAAAAGTTTTATATTTTTACATTTTACCTTTGCAATCATGATCCATTTTGAGTTAATTTTTGTATAAGGTGTGAGACTTAGTTTGAAGTTCTTTTTTTTTTCTTTCAATCTGTGGATGTCCAATTGCTCAACCCTGTTGACAAGTCTGTCTTTCCTCCACTGAATTGTTTTTGCGCTTTCGTAAAAAATCAGCCAGGCATATTTTTGTGGCATATTGCTTTTTTTTTTTTTTTTTTGAGACAGAGTCTCACTCTCTTGCCTGGGGCGAGTGCCGTGGCGTCAGCCTAGCTCACAGCAACCTCAAACTCCTGGGCTCAAGCGATCCTACTGTCTCAGCCTCCCAAGTAGCTGGGATTACAGGCATGAGCCACCATGCCTGGCTAATTTTTTTCTAGATATATTTTCAGCTGTCCAATTAATTTCTTTCTATTTTTTGGTAGAGATGGGGTCTCGCTCTTGCTCAGGCTGGTCTCGAAATCCCGAGCTCAGAACGATCCGCCCACCTCGGCCTCCCAGAGTGCTAGGATTACAGGCTTGAGCCACCGCGCCCGGCCAATATTTTTGTGGCATCTTTTCTGGGTTCTCCATCGTGTTGCATTGATCTGGGTGTCTCTCCCTCTGTGCATAGCACAGTCTCGATTATTGCAGGTGTATAATAGACTTATTACGTAAGTCATGCTAGGCTGCCTCTTTTTTGGTTCTTTGGCTAGAGAAAGCAGCCTTTGTGGGCTTTTAAAAAAAATGTCTAGGCCCCTTGGCATTTCTGGCTGGGGCTTCTTCAGCTCCAAGTCTGGGATGTAGGAGAGAAATGAAGACAAACAAACAAACAAACAAACAAACAGTCCCAAGGAGCTTACCACTGTGTTGTTCCTAGGCTCCTGAGATCCCTCGCCCACCTGACTCCTTCTCCCCTCCTTTCAGAGTCTCCCGCTGCTTGCTTTATGTGTTACCTTTAGAGCTTTTAATTGTACTTAGCGGGAGGAATAGGAAAAACAATATATCTATCTCATCTTCCCAGAAGCAGTAAACTTTTGAAATTTAAATTTTATTTTATTTTTTACCTCTAGTGGAGATTGTTGAGATGGTTTTATTCCTTGGTTCTCAGTACACTTTCATTGTTCATGGAGGGCCCTCCCTTATTTTATATAAACTCTGTGTGCGCATGTGTGTGGATAAAAACTCCTCTTCATCCCTGAACCAAACTCCCACCTCCCTCCTGCCAAAGGCTTCCGCTCTAAGGTACTCAATATATGCCCTTAAATATGTAAGTATTGTCAACAAGTATGCAGCTTTTTTTTGGTGTGCGTATGCATTTAGATGTACACAAATGGTATCACATCAGACATCCCATTTTCTTTCTTTTCCTTTTTATGTAAAACCTGGTCTTTTTGGTTTGACCCACGCTGCCCTGCAGATATCTGGGCCTCTTCTCCCCGCTGCGTGTATCTGCAGTCACCACTTTTTCCTTATCCATTTCCCCGGTGGTGGCCACCTGGGTGGCCTCCAACTCCCAGCTGCTGCAGGGACATCCTGGGCCTCCCCCACCTCCCACCTGCACAGACCTGGGTGCGGCGCACGCTGGGTTTACACTGAGCAGGGGGCTGCTGCGTCATGGACACTTGCCTTTGTGATTGCTCCAAGCTCTGCCATCTCGCTCTCTGAGAGGGCAGTACCAGCTTGCACTGCTGCCAGCAGTGTCTGGGAAGTCCTGTTGGAAAGGCTAATGAAAATAACTTTGGGAATCCTTTGGAAAAGCAGAGATTATTTTGGCAGAGCAAACCACTGCCCTCTAAATCATGTTTGGGCTTGTGAATAACTAGGTGGTATAACCCAAGGTTCCCCTGGACTTCCCCTGGTGATAGGAGAGCGTCCTGCCTGGTCCCATGGAGGTGGACCGAGGTATGGGGTCGGAAAATATCCAAAAGCAGGGAGAGACTCAATCCTCAGAGATCTCAGGAGAGAAATAACCTGCTGGGGATTTGGCATGAATGAGAGAGCTTCTAGTACAGGCTGGGCACATAGTAGGTGCTCAATTAACATTTGTCAACTGAGTGAAGGAGGGAATGATTGGCCTGGGACTCTGAACACCTGCCAGGGGGCTGTGCTGCTGGGAACCCAAACTTTATCTCCCACAATGGCTCGGCCAGTTGGAGATGCACACCTCTGATGGCACCCTGTGTTCTGGAGGTCCCCAAGCCCCTGTATGTGGTTGCCCTGCCCTTCTCTTCCAACCTCCCATCATTCATTCACTCACTCATCGAATGCTGCCAGACACCTAACTGGGCCAGGCCCTGCGCTAAGCTCCCGAGGACTGAGAAAGGAATGACACCGTCTGTGACCCCACGAAATTCACAGTGTTCTCAATTCGGTGTGGGCCCCTCAGCTCCTCCCAGTGCTCTGGGCCTGGCTCCTTCTTGTTCTCTAGGTCTCTGCGCTGGAGACCCTTCCCCGATCATCCAAGGAAAACCAGCCCCTCCATTCCCCCGCCTCTCCCGCACTGTTCTCCGACTGATTGTCTGGACTTCCCTTTGGGGGCATTTGTTACAACTTGTCCGTATCTATTTCTACGATTATTTAAAAAAAATTTTTTTGAGACAGCGTCTTGCTCTGTCACCCAGGCTAGAGTGCAGTGGCATCATCACAGCTCACAGCAACCTCGAACTCCTGGGCTCAAGCGATCCTCCTGCCTCAGCCTCCCAGAGCGCTAGGATTACAGGCGTGAGCCACCATGCCCAGTCTAAAATTTTTTTAAATCTAACCTGATAACTTATGACGGTTTATCCACAACTGCATGTGCCTGGCACACAGCAAGTGCTCAATAAATACTTGTGGAGTTACCGTCAGTGAATAAGACCTGAAATGAAGGTACATATGGCTACCTGAGGAGACAGTGACCACCTCTGTCTGGGGCCAGGAGGGAGGGCTTCCTGGTGGCAGTGCCCCCAGAGCAGAGTGTTTGCCAGCTGGAAAGGGAGTTCCAGGCAGAAAGACCCATGTGGCATGTCCAGGGAACTGGTGGTGATTCTGGAAGGTGCTATGGAGAAGACAGAGTTGAAGACAAGCTGGCGGGAACTACTACCATGGACGACTTTACGCTGGACCCTGTAGGTGGGTTATTTTTTAAAACTTTTTTTTTTAGAGACCAGGAGGATCTCACTATGTTGTCCAGGCTGGTCTCAAACTCCTGGCCTCAAGCAATCTTTCCACCTCAGCCTCCCAAAGTGCTGGGATTACAGGCTTGGGCCATTGCGCCTGGCCAAAAACTTTTTATTGCAGAGTAATATACATAAGGAAAGGTGCTCATATTGTAAGATGAATTTCCACGCACGAAACACAGCTGTGTAACCAGTGCCCAGGTCAAGAGGCAGGATGGTGCCAGTCCCCAAGAAATCCCTCACACCTCACCGGCAACATTCCTCCTTCCCCACCAAAAATAATCGCTTTGCTTACTTCAGAGCAGTTTCATCTGTTCTTGGAGTTCATGTACGTGGAGTCACACAGTGGGTACGCGTGTGTCTGGCTGTGCGCGCTTGCACCTCACTCCTCTTACTCATTCCCACGCTCTTCTACTGTTGATGGACATTGGGGTCGATCCTAGTTTTCGGCTGGTATGAATAAAGCCGCCACGAATGTTCTTGCATGCGCCTTTTGGTGCACAAGTGCATGCATTTCTGTTGGACATAAACCCAGGAGTGGGATCTGTGCATACCGTCTGGGCCTACGGTCAGGTTTAGTAGATAACGTCAAACAGTTTTCCCAAGTGGTTGCACAAATGTACATTCCCTCCAGCAGCAGTGTCCTGAGAGTTCTGGTTGCTCCCTACCTTCACCATCGCTGGACATTTTTATGATTTTTCATTTCAGCAATGTTGGTGGGTGTGCAATGGTATCTGCTTTCCCTGATGAATAACAATGTTTTTATTTACTGATAAGCCATTTGGAGAACTCTTTTGTGAAGGGGCTGCTCAGAGTCTCTTGCCCCTTTTCTATTGATCGCCTCTCTTTTTCTTATTGATTTGTAAATGTTCTTTACATATTCTGGGTGTAAGTCCTTTGCCAGGCATACGTTTTTGCAAATATTCACGGAAGGATCCTAAACCAGGGACTGATGCAGTCGAACTGCATTTCCGAAAGCTCCCTCTGACTGCGGAGCACAGGACAGGCTGACTGTGAGACCAGGGAGGAGGGTGCAGTGGTGGAGGGACCAGGGCAGGAGCTGTGGGGGTAGACAAAGGGGACCAGGGTCTAGAGACACTTCAGCAACAGAACTGACAAGAAACATCTGCCATGTCGTGTCATGACAACAAACAAGATGTATACAGTGACACAGGGAGGGGGCAACAAGGCTGACTTCCAGGTCTCCCTGGCTGGCCCACGAGCTGACGCACACCCCGCGGCGGCAGCCAAAGGCTGCTTTGTCCTTCCAGGCCCCACCCAGGCCTGCTGGTCGGAGATGCTCTGGGGTCACCGTCAGGACACTGGAGAGAGTGCCCAATGTAGAATCTGAGTCTCCCAGGGCAACTGGGGGACAAATGCTCCCTCCCCCCAGTAGGCTGGTCCCAAGACCCTGTCCCCCAGATGAGTCCAGCCAGGCTGGACAATGACCCCCTGTCTGCAGCCTCCTCACCCCTGCTGAGCCCAGGCTGGGGCATGGGAGTCCTCTGCAGTCCCTGGGGACACGAGGAAATAGATCCTAGAGTGTCCTGGTCTCTGCCGAGCAGCAGGGACAGCACTGGAGTTGGACCAGAGTTCCTCCCAGAAAGCAAGGTCCCCAATATCTGCACCCCTGGCTAACCTCTTGACAACCCTTCTCCCTGCCCCCACTGCTTTTCAGCGCTGACTTGGAAGGTTCCCCTGAACCTCTCCTTCTCCCAGCACGGGGTTGGCACGTGTATCACAGCATTTCTGCCGTTGGTATGGTCATTAAGCCTTAAAACACTTTCCTTCCGTTGTATGAGAAATGCAGCACTTACCACGTGCCAGTGTGCAGGCTGCTTCACACCTGTGATGTCAGTTCCCCTCCCCGTGACCTGTGATGGAAGTGCCACTTTCTTCATTTTGCCACTGAGGATGCCGGCTGGCCCACGTTCACACAGCCAGAGGAAAAAAAGGCAGGATTTGAATTTGGGCCGCTTGGACCCAACAGCCCCCCTCCTGTCCACTCTCTGCCTCTCGGGCGTGCGGCCGTGGGGGGATTTGAAGGAGGCAGCCGCAGCCTCACCATCACGTTCTCTGAGCATGGGAGTGGACCCAGCTCTGGGCCGAGCTGCTGTGAAGACGGGGGTCCCGAGGGAGCTCAGTCTATGCTCCCCACCCCGGCTTTGTCCCACCTCACGGGTGACCTTGGCTGAGTCACTTTTCTCAGGGCCTCAGGCTCCCCATCTGAGCGGTGGGGTCTCGGGGGAGGAGGCGTGTGGAAGTCGGTGCAGCTGAGCTCAAGAGAAGGGGCTATTTGATTTTGTCACGTGCTAATGTTCGCACCCCTCCTGGTGCCTAAGCTGACCTTTTCTGTTCCCTTTTTTGGTGTTGAGGAAGAGTCAGGTCGCTTCCCCGCCCCGTCCTCTCCCGCCTGCACTTTTCCCAGCTGAATCAGTCTCCGGCTGCCCAGATGTCCCTGGCAGGCCCTGGGTTCCGGCCAGCGGTGGCTGCCCTGGTCCTGGGGCTCCAGGCCGGGCCAGATGGGCAGCTGGTGCTGGCGGCTGGAAATCGCCCTGTTGGGAGAGTCCCCTGCTCAGCCACTTCCTCTCTGACAGAGCAGTCTCCAGAAGGTTCTCCTGGGCGGAGCCAGTGACAGGCCTTGTCTGCCCTCTTCCTCTCTCCTAACAGGATCCCATGTCTCCCAGCCCTTGGCTGGGTGGGGCGGACACCACCCCAGCACACCCCATCCTATGGCCACTGTGATTGGCTCAGGGATTGGCACGTGACCCGAGTCAGGCCAATCAGAACAAAGATTTCTATTTGAGCTCTCTGGGAGGTGACTCGCTCCCTCCCCACGGGATGTGAAGAGCGACACGTGGACCCAGACCCAACTGGGAGCCGTCCTGAGCCCCCCATGGGAGAGCTAGCCCTGGAAAGGAGCCAAGACATGCAGGCAGAGAAACCGGGTCCCGTCACCCTGTTTGCATGGCTGGGCCAAGCTTCCTTGAAACCTCAAAGACCCCTATGCTTTTTGATCATTGCCCAGCTCATACATTCCAATTTTAAAGCCACCATGAATTGGGTTTTCCTCCTGGATGTGTCAGAGTTGTCACTGGGCGTCCCAGCCTTAACCTGTCCAAGCCCAGCACCTGCTCTCCCTGCTCCCATCCGGGCCCAAGCCTGCCCCTCCTGCTGGCCCCATCAGTTGTCTGTGGCTCCGTGCCACCAAGGCCTTGACCTTCTCTTTCCTTCGCCACCAATCCGTCTAATAGGCTGCAAGCACTGTCGGCTCCGCCTGCAAAGCTCACCTGGACTCCCGCTCCTTACCACCTGCACACCAGGCCCCCAGCTTCCCCGCTGCAGCCTGCTCACCCCCCAGCAGGTCACGCATTTTTCTGCCCAAACCCTCCACGCTCCAGCTCCTGTCCTCATGCAGAGTAGCAGCCCAGGTCCTCACGATGGCCCACGAGGACCATCCCCCGCAACCCGCTTGCGCTGCACCCCTCTGCCTGCAGCCCTCCTGCAGACCCTTTAGCCTTAGATGAAACAGTGCTGTCCATCAGGCCCCCCTGCCCACCGCACGTGAAATGAGCTCTTGCCTCCACCCTGCCTCACCTTTGCTCGCAGCACTGACTGCAACCCGTTCGACTGGTTAATTACGCTCCTGTTTCCCTCCATTTGAACGGAAGCTGCGCTGTGGTATCCCCAGCCAGTGCCTTGCACGTGATAGGTTGGTAGTTACTCAAGAAATAGTTGTGAATTGAATGAATGAATGAATGAGTGAACGAATGATCAATTCTATATTCTTTCCCATCGAATGCCCACTTGGCTTCCAGATCTCTCTCCACCCGGCACTCCAGACTTCCAGTGAGTTGAAGCATGTCCTCCCGTCTCTGCAGTTAAACTGCACTCCAGCCAAATGGAGGACCCCCTGACCACCTGCCGTTGTTCCCACCAGGACTACATCCCCTCCCACCAGCCTCCATGTGAGCAGTCACCTCCTCCTGGAAGCCCTCCTGATTTATTCATCTCTCTCTGTCTCGGGTGCACTCCTGAGGGGAACCACATCCCTCCTGTGTCTGCACTCTTTGTGACTGGTGATTGTCCTGCTGGTTTTTATTACACATATTCTCCTTTTTCTGATTATATAATAGCATGTGCGTATTGCCAAAAACGTTGAAAATACCCAAGAGTATAAAGGAAAGACAAGATTACTATTTAGCAACCCAGAAGTAATTGTTATTAGCATTTCGTGGGTCACTTCAACTTTTTTCTAAGCGTGTGTAGTTCCTTTTATTAAATCTTCATCGTGTCCACTTCTTACGCCATCACTATTCTTCAGAGACATCGCATTGGATGGCTACCCAATATTCCAGTGCAGCATTTTATAATAACTAACTTAGCCAAGCATTCCACACACAAATGATCGTGACACCCCTGCCTCCATCCTCCCCGAACATACACCCCCACACACCCCCGCAAACACGCTGCACAATTGAGGTGATTTCCCAGGGGAGGCCGAACAATGCACTGGACACGTGCCCCAGCAGGGTGGGATCCCAGCCTTTTCCTCCTACTGTCCCCAGACAGACAGAGAGACAGACAGATGGCCAGACAGACAGGCAGGACAGGCGGGTGGGAGGCGCCAGGGGAAGGTGGAGGCCATGGCTTTGGGGGGATTAGGTGGTCGGGAAGATGGGGTTGTTGGGAGCAGAGCCCCCACCCTGGATGGTAACAGAGTCCTCTGCTAAGTGCTCTCAAGGGCATGCAGAGGGAGGGGGTTGGTCATGGAACTGAAACCTGAATTTCAGAATCCTGAGACCACAGAGGGCTGAGTGAGACTGGCCCCAAGGGACCTCGGCATCCAACCCTCTGAAGGTCAAGTGGAGGTGCTGAGGTCAAGGGGTTGGGACCTCTTGGGCTCCTGACTCCGGCAAAGAGCCTTTCCTGCCTTTCCGTGTGGCCTAAACCAGGCTGCTCTGGTCTGTGTCCCCAGAGCCACCATGGCTGTTAGAGTGGGAAATGAGGACTTCTCTGGAGGGACTCTAGGACAGGGCAGGGGGGCTTGGGTGGTCCTTGAGCCAGCAGGAGAGGAGAGAGGGAAGGGCGGGAGTCCAGAGACTGGCACCCCAGGCTTGACCCCAGATACAGCCACCCCAGCACAGCCCTCCTGCCTCCCCCAACCAGCGGGCCCTGAGAGACCCCCCCAGGCTCCCCAAGTGCAGGGGGCAGCGCGGGGAGAGGCAGAGGTGCCCGTGTCTGGAGCCACCTGCTTGCAGGAGGTCTTGGAGGCAGGCCCTGTGCAGTAGCACCGTCCCAGCCACCGGCTCCCGCTTCTCCCCAGACTGCTCCGGCTCCTATGGGTCTGAAACCAGGGGCTGTTTGCAGAAAAACATGGGAAAGAATGAACCCAGTTTCTGGGTGGTTTTGCGGAAGAACAGCAAATCCGCGGGTTCCTGAATCGGCTTGCCCTGGCTGACTATGGGATCTTGGACTGCCATTGCCCTCCTGAGACCCCCAAGGCACTTCCTCCTGGCAAGGGGGCTCTGGAGCCTGACCACCCCAGGGCTGTGTTATTTCCAGCACCCGCTGCAGGTTAGACTCCTGCAGATGGTTGCTGTGGACAGAGCTGACCCTCAACAGACAGTGGAAACCACTGGAACCTGCCGGCCCAGGCCCAGCATGGAGAAGGGCTGGGTTCCTGCCCTTGCTCAGGGGAAAAGGCTCTGCAAAGAGGCAGTTATGATTCCGTAGACTGTGCCGCCACAGTGAAGCAATGCTGGAATTGCCCAAAGAAGGGAGGTCCCAGAGAAGGAAAGTGACTGTTCAGGCACTAAAGACCAGACGGCCTTCTGCCTCTTCCCTCCCTCCCCTTCCAGCCCTGCTTCGCCCACTCTCCAGAGCCTCCCTGGGGAGGGTAGGGGAGCTGGGGAGCCCCGCAAGGTAGAACTGAAAGCAGACACTCCTCCCTCTTGATGGACTCTCCCCGGACCTCCCAAATCTCTGCTTGCAGGGTTGGGGTTCAGTTGCTTCTGTGATAGTCTGGGATGAGTGGGACAGGCACAGGAGGGATCCCTGTCACCCCAAGTCCTAGGAACACCCAAGCAGGATGTTGCTGCTCTGCCATGTCGGGCCGGTGTGGCACCGGGCCAGTGCCCCCAGCAGCGCCTCCGAGGCAGCTGGACAGGGCTGCCGCCAAGAATGCCAGGAATGCAGAGCGGCTGTGTCCTTCCCGCTTCTCTTCCTCCCCCTCCTCCGGGAGAACAGGATATTCCCTGTCCAGGGAAACCCAAGTCCGATCCCTTTATGGGAAAACCATGGGGCATCTGGTGGGCACTGTTCCTGCCCTGGGCCAGGCACTCAGTATGGGAGAGCGGGGGGCTTGGGCACTGCTGGTGGGGTACAGGGGGCCGCGGGGCCTGTGTGGGTTCAACACACGTTAGGGCCTACTATGTGCTACATGCGTCATGTGTATTAACTCACTTCGTCTCACTCCAATCCGGTAGAGTCTGCTCTACAGACCAGGAAAAGGCTCGGAGGGCCTAAGGGACGTCGGAAGGTGCCATGGAACAAGTGGCAAAGAGGCTGGTGTGACTGACGCCCACACTCCCAGCCACCAGGCCAGGGGGTCTCAACTCAACTGTGACGGCTGGGGGCCCTATCCTGGTGCCCCCGAATGGCATCTGCAGGGTGGGGCATGCTGGAGAGGAGCAGCCCCCACCCTGTCGGCAGCCGGTCTGTTTTGCAGTTGGAAAACCTTTGTCTCTGAGACACCCACGGGCTGGCCCCTCAGCTCCAGCCCCTTCCCCGAGGCTGTTCTTGCAGGGCCCCAGCATCCCGGAAACCCAGAGTCTGATGACAGTAGGTAGGAGGGGCTCCAGTGTCCTTCCCTGATGGGCAGGGGATCCTGGGATGGGAGATGGGGCTTCGGGAAGGCCCCCCTCCAGGCTGCACACCCAGCGACCCCTCCTTCTGAGGCTGACTCTCCCAGCCCTATGGCTGGGCTATGGGTCTGGGACATCACCCAGGCTGGTGCGGGTGCAGCCCCCCACCCTCTCCCGACCAGAGATGTGGAGACCCAGCCTTGGACCAGGCCCTTGGCAGGTGGGGAACAGAGAAATGCGGGTACCCCCTGAAAACAGCCTGAAGTGATGGGAGACCAAAGGGCCACCTACATGGACGATTATCCCCATTTAGAAATAGGGAAACCGAGGCTCAGGGAGGCCAGGTGACAGAGCTGTCACCTAGCAGGGCTGTGATTTGAATCTGGGTCTTTCTGTCTCTGGCACCCACCCTCAGGCTCTTTGTTGTCCCCTCCCCCTGCCTTAGCCCGGCTCCCTAGCCCCTGAGTCCGGCTGGTTCTGTTCCAGTGTGCTGTCCTGCACAGGCCCCAGGTCCCCTGGGGGGCCAGGGCCAGGTAAACAGGATCCCAGCCGAACTCCCTGACCTTGTTTACCTCCCAAAAGAATGTGAGGGCATTCTTCCCCTTCCTGGGCTGTGAGTCACCCCTCAGCAATGCGCCTGGCTCCACGGCTGCTGCCTGTCCCCCGTACAACCCCCTTGGACCCTGGCCCCTCGACTTCTCACCCGGTGATGTCACTGATGTCATTCCTCCCTGCCCCCTGTGGAGCCCACCAGGCCTCCAGTTGCCATGGCAACCGGCTCACAACAGGAAGCAAGGCCCATCGAGGGAGGCTGCACTGGGGCAGAAACACAGGAAGCAGCGCTGAGCACTGGGTAGCATTGTCAGCCTCGTAAAAAACAAAACAGGACAAAAAGATTTAATGAGAACAATTAGCCCAAAGAAAAAGGAAAAAAAAAAGGCCAAAAAAACAAACAAAGCCAAACAGCCTGAAGGCAGGAGGCTGGCCGAGGTCCAAGGACCCCGTGTTTTCCCTCCTGACACAATGTGGGTTAAATAACACTTCCTTCTCAGAAGGAGCCTCCTGGGGAGCAAGAGGGGGGCTCCACTGGCTTTTCTATCGAGCCTCCCAACTTCTGAGGCCTCCGAAGCTACCCCAGCTACCCCTGGAACTCCTATCTGGGCCCAGCTCAGGGGACCCCCATGGGCCAGCCCAGCCTCCACCCCACTTCCAGCTCCGTGGAAGAAAGAGCCCACCTGCTGCCTGCTTGTGAGGTTCTGTGCAAGGAACAATCTCTTTGGAGCCTCAGTTTCCTCACTGGCTCCTCCACCCCCATCACCATTATCAGCTCTTCCCCCTGACCTCGGAGCGGTGTCCTGAGGCTTACATGAGTTGGCACATCAACTAGCATCCAGTAGGCGCTTGCTGCGTGGGGAATGAGCTAGTGGAGAATGAATGAACTGGGCAGAAATCCCACAGAGGCAGCCAGTTCAGCGCTGAACTGAGGACAGAGATGCGCAAGATGCCCCAGGCGGGATGGAGCCCTGGGTAGGGCGGGAGGGGAGCAAGTAGAGGCTGGGAGGACCCGGTGGGGCCCCGCAGACGGGCCTGAGCCCCGGGGTGGGGGGTGTGCAGCAGAGCGGAAGGCTCCCTCCCTCCCTCCAGCTAAAGGCTCTGGCCCAGGGATTCCACCTGAGTAACCCCGTCTCCCCTGGTGTCTAGGGGAGGACGGCCTGCAGCTCCAGGGGGGAGCAGGCCAGGGGCAGAGGAGGCCACCATTCTTGGCCACTTAATCGCCTCCCTAGGAATGTGATATGTAGGAATGACCTCCAGTGGGATGCTGGCAGAGCTGGACTCCGACCATGTGGTGCCAGGCCACCCCCTGCACCTGTCCAGCACCTGCCCCCGTGAGAGGTGGAGCCAGGCTGCGCGGGGCCTGGCTGAGGAGCGGGACGGGATGCTCAGGGGAGGGGCTGACCACGCTCAGAGCCTGGCTCCAGGCGGCCAGAGAGGCCACACTGGGAAATGGGCCAGAAAAAGCCGATAGGAGTTTGCTTGGCAGGGACAGGGTGGTAGCTGTTGCATCGCGGCCACGTGAGCACAGGAGTGGTGACAAGGAAGCCTAACATGCTCTGGGCGTGGGACCTGGCCCCACGCAGCTGCAGTGGAATTTGGTGCCACAAAATAAGGGGCGACCACATGGGAAAGAAGTTGGAGCCAGATGACGGAGGGCCGTGAGTGCCACAGCCAGGAGTCGGGACCTGACACCGCAGGCACCAGGAGCTGCTGGTGGCCTCTGAGCAGGGCGCCGATTCGGAGGGACACACCAGGAAAGAGCGCTGGGTGGGAGGTAGGGAATCTGCCTTCTGACTTGACTTCTTTTGAACTCAGTAATGACACACGATAGACAGGTGCTCGATCAATACTGAATGAATGAATGATCACCACCTCGTAGTTCCGTGTCGATTTTGCATACCTCGTCTTGTCGGTTTTCACCACAACCCTGTGAAGTAGGCCTCACTCTTACCCGACTGACAGTGAGAAAATGGAGGCTCAGAGATGTGGCCGGACGCACCCAGGCTGTATAGCATGTCACGGTGGAGGCCAGCCCCGCGGGCCCCGCCTGCCATCTCACCCTGCAGCATTCAGCAGGGCTAGCTGTGTCTGGTCACAGGGACACACAGGTGACCAAGCCCCAACCATGTCTCTGAGGTGAGACATGAGAGGCCTCAGTTTCCCCAGCTGTGGGCTGCAGGTGGTGCAGGAGGCCCTAAGTGTGGAGGCGGTGGCAGTGGGGAAGACCAGGCTGCCCCAGTCCAGCTGGGGGAAGGCCGAGAGAGCAGAGGAAAGAAGGGGTGCCCTGAGAAAAGACAGGATAACCGTGGGGTGTCCCTCAGAAAAGGGGCAGGAGCAGGCGTGGGTGGCCGGGAGGACACCGAGAGGACTCTCAGCCCAGCCACTGGCCCCTGGGTCCCAAACACAGGCGGACTGGGACAGGGTGCACCCAAGGGCTTCAGGTGGGACCTGGCAAGGACGCGCCTGTCCACACCCGTCCTGCTGCCCTCCCTCCACCTGCACCCTCGTGCACCTGCCTCCGGCCCCCACCCGGCCTGGGGCGAAGATCCCCTCCAGTCCTTGGTGGGAATCCTCCGGGGCTGTAGAACAGGGCTGGGATCTGCCGCAGGGGGCAGGAGGGAGCCCGGCAGTGCAGGGAGGCTCTCGGGGAAAAGCTCGTGGCAGCCAGGCCAGGGCTCCTTGGACAGGAAGGGACAAAGGTCATCACAAATGGGGAAGGAAGAGGCACTGGCTTTGGAGCCACCCAGCCGGAGCTCTCATCCGGCGATCCCTGGCCTCAGTTTCCTTCTCTGTAAAATGAGGGGCTCGGACTCTAGGGAGAGGCCATGAGGTGTGGGGCGCTGGAGGCTGGACTGTGTGGGCTCAACCCTGGCTCGGGCAGCGGCAGCAGACAGACCCCAGGGCGAGGTGTCTTCACAACACAAGATGCAGGTGTGGAAATGCCTGGCTCCCCTCGCCAGCTGTGTGACCGTGGGCAAGATGCTCAGTGTTCTCTTTCATTTCCCTCGTGACACACCCTTTCATCCAAGGGGCTCCTCCCTGTACTGCACAGCAGGCGCCGATGGAGTCTCGGGCACCATTGCTGGTGCAATATCCCTTGAGGACCTGAGGTGACACCAAGGGCCGGCCTAGAGGGACCCTCTTTCATTGCTGCCGTGGGTACTGCAGGTCTGGCTCTGGCTTCCTTCGGCTTCATCCATCCATCCATCACGGAAGTCGGGGAGTGTGCGCTGGGCAGCCAGACACCTGGGGGCCTGGCGCCACCTGGTGGTCACAGTAAACCCTGCTGTCCTCCAGGGCATAAAACTGGAACTCTGGGTACCAAATGTCCTGTAGCCATCTGTCTCCAACTTTTTTAAACCAGGACTGGCCCTTCAATAGCCTTCCCACCTCCTGCTGTGTAGCCCTGTCTTCTGCCCTCTTCTGTGCTTTGCTGAAGATCAATCAGCCTCTCACTGGGCCTTTATTTATTCACTCAACAAACACAGAACCTCTATTGCGTGCCTGGCCCCAGGCAGAGCACCAGGACGGAGAGATGAATCAGGCATGTTCCCAGTCTGACGGGGGAGAGACACGTAGACTGACGCAGGATCACGGCTGTGGCTGGGGGAAAGCCCAGAGGTTTGCCGGGGACAGGCAGGGGGTAGCCAGGGAGGCTGTGGAGATGTTTGAGCCTCATTTTGAAAGATGGAAACACTAGCGATTGGTGGAGGCAATTAGAAAGCAGACAAGGGGGTGGGGAGGTGTGCAATGAGGGGAACAGCGCATGCAAAGACACGGAGGCCCTGAGTCGAGAGCCACTGAAAGGTCATTAGTGGGGAGTGATGTGGCCGTTTGGCTGCAAGAGCCAGATGGAGGAGGTGGCTAAAGTGAGAGGTGCTGGTGGCTGCGTCTTGGAGGGAGGGTGGTCATGGTGGTGGTGGCCATGGGGGTGGGAGAAGGGGATGGAATTGAGAGTGGACAGCAGGTGAGCCAGAAGGAGGACCCGGAACACTCCTTGGGTATGTGGCTTGGCTGGTTCATTTCACCTGGCCAGGGACTTGAGAAGGGGGGTGGGAAGAAGGGGAGAGGAAGGGAAGAGGAGGAAGGGGTGGGAGGAGGGGGAGGACAAAGGCGATTGAGAGGTGGCGGCCTGGGAGAAGCGGAGGGCAGGGCGCTCAGGGTTGGACGTGTTCTGTCTGAAAAGGTTGAGGGACTTCCAGGCGAAGCCACCCAGGGAGCAGCTGCAGCGGTTTGTGAAGTGTTTCTAGGGTAGAATTCATGCTACCTGTTGACCTGTTAAGAAAAAGAAAAGAGTCTAGAATGTTCCCTTGGCATAGCCTAGGACTGCTTCTCACAAACTAGCATGCCCGAGTCAGCTGGGGATCTTGTGGAAAGCACAGGTCCGCTCAGCGGGTGTGGGGCGGAGCCCGGAGATCTGCATTTCTGGCGAGCTCCCAGGTGAGGCTGACGCAGGTCGCGGACCACACTTTGAGGACAGAAGGCCCAAGACACTCGGAGGATGGCGGTGACAGTCCTTGAGATCTGGAACCCAGAAAGAGGTGGCGCTGGGAGGTCCAAGCACCTGAGTTTCCAGAGCTGCACAGATGGCCCCAATGCTGGGGCCGCATGCGGTGAGACACGGGGGTGCTGGGACTGGCTGCATAATTTGTGGGGTTCAGTGCAAAATGAAAACGCAATTGTGACGAATTCCAAGACAGCAGAGCACTGAGCCACATGCAAGGCCCTTCCAGGAGCAGAGCCCTTCGTGACCGCTCAGGCCACCCGGCCACCAAGCCTGCCCAGGGCTGTGGGTCGAGGCAGGAAGGCGAGGGGGCCTCCTCTAAGGACTCCTGTTCCCGCTTTGAAGGAGAAGGCCCAGCTCAGTGAAGGGCACCACCCTCTCCCAAACCCGGGCACCCAACTGACCATCACCCCCCTCCCCCTCCAGTTAATGCATCCCACCTCCCCCTGCCCCAACCTGATCACCTGTCTCCATTCTGCTGCTGGGCCTAGCCCAGGCCTCAGTAATGTCTTCACTGGGCCATCGCCGGGGCCTCCTGACTAGCCCTGCATCCCCTGTCCTGCCTGCCCCCAGCCATGGCCACAGGCAGCTGCGGAGGGGGCCCGCACCACCCCACTGCCTACGTTATGTGGACAGCATCTTTTTTTTGTTTACTTTTTATCACAATTATACATGTTTAATCTATATATATGTATTCTGTTATTACACATGCATATAATTCATATGTAATGTGTGTACATTATACATAAAGAGAATGTATTAATAATTGCTCTTCACAGCTGGGCCGTGTGCTGTGCTGTTGGTGTACTATAACTGCTTTCACTTTCTCAAGATTATCTTCTTTGTTTTTCTGGACTTTCTACTTGTGTTTTATTTTGCTTCATTTAAAAAGGTGTACTTATCCCCAGTTCAACCCCAGGCACCTGCCAATCGTCTAAACCATCTCAACACTTCCAGCGCGTCAGCTAGTCTATCAATTTCACTGTCTTGAAGACAACTCTCCTGGTGCCTTCCAACCTGCTCTAGTCCGAACTGACCACTTTCCGTGCCTGGGGTATACCTGTTGTTCTGGAAATCTCCTTTGGCTCTCTCTATTTCCCCCGGGTCTCATGGCTTCTTCTTATTTGTTCTACTCCCTCTTTTTGGCAAAAAGCCTTCAGTAGCTTCCTGAGAAAGGGTGCATGACACACCTGTAGTCCCAGCTACTCCAGAGGCTGAGGCAGGAAAATTGCTTGCGCCCAGGAGTTCAAAGCTGCAGTGAGCTGTGACCAAGCCTCTGCACTCCAGCCTGGGCAACAGAGTGAGACGCTGTCTCAAAAAAAAAAAAAAAAAAAAAAAAGAAAAGAAAGGGTGCATGAGAAATAAATTTTTGAAGACCTCGTACGTCTGCAATGTTTCTGTTTTCCCCGTCATACTTCATTGGTAGGTTGGTTAGGTATAGAATTCCAGGTTGAAAATAATTTTCTTGCAGGAATTTGAAGGCATTCCTCTGTTGTCTTCCTGTTCCAACTTGCAGTTGAGATGTTCAAAGCAATTCTGGTGTACTGTTTTTGTCTACGACCCATTGTTTTCTTTTCAGAAATTTGTAGAATTTTTCTCTTTGTTCCCAGCATTCTGAAATTTCCATAACACGTGTCTTAGTGTGGGACTATTTTCATCCGTTGTGCTGGGCGCTTTCAATCTGAATATTCATTACATTTTTATAATAATTAAAAATCAAACTTTATAGATGTAACTTTATTATTGATTAAAAAAATCAAATGTTCATTTACCATAATAATTAACTAAACAAGAAAAACCATATGGTCATCCCAATAGATGCAGAAAAAGCACTTGAAAAAATTCAACACTCTATCATAAAACTCTCATCAAACTAGGAAGGAAAATTTCTCTATCTAATAAATGGTGTAAAAAAAATATCTATAGCTCCTAGCACTCCGGGAGGCCGAGGCGGGAGGATCCCTTGAGGTCAGGAGTTTGAGACCAGCCTGAACAAGAGTGAGACCCCGTCTCTACAAAAAAATGAAAAAATTAGCCGGGCATGGTGGCGCATGCCTGTAGTCCCAACTACTCAGGAGGCTCAGGCAGGAGAATCGCTTGAGCCCAGGAGTTTGAGGTTGCAGTGAGCTATGATGACGCCACTGTACTAGCCAGGGAAACAGGGCAAGAACTCATCTCAAAAATAAATAAATAAATAAATAAATAAAAACGTATTGTACAGTACTGTACTATAATGATAAAGAAAGTCTAGTACCAACATGAGAATAGACATTTAGATTAATGGAACAGAATCGGGAGTTCAGAAATGGATCCATATATTTAAGGACAATTGACTTTTGGTAAACATGCTGAGGCAATGCAGTGAGGAAAAGCTCAGTCTCTTCAACAAAAGGTGCTGAAATAACTGATTAACCATATGGAAGAAAATGAACCTTGATCCTCATCTCACATCATATACAAAATTAACACAAAGTGGATCATATCCCTCAATGTAAGAGCTTTTGTTCTTTGACAGATATCATTAAGAAAATTAAAAGGCAAGCCAAAGTCTTGGAGGAAATATTTGCAAAACGCATAACTGATTAAGGACTTGTAATACACAAAGAATATGTAGAGTTCTTTTACCTCAAGAGTAAGAAGACAATCTGATTTAAAAAATAAGCAAAAGATTTGAAAACACATTTCACCAAAGAGCATATATGAATGGCAAATAAGTACCTGAAAAGACACTAACATCACTAGTCGTTAGAGAGATGCAAATTCTCTACATTCTGTCGGTACATGTGCAATAAATAGGTAAAATCGGAGACTGACAACGTCAAGTGATGGCAAGGATGTGGAGCAACTGGAACTCTCAAACAGTGTTGGTGTGGGAACGAACTACAACAGCTACCTTAGAGAACAGTTTGGCATCATCTCAGGCACAGCCCAATGATTCCACACCTAGATTTCTACCCATGATGCAGGAAAACTGCTTTCCAGGCTTGTCGCTGCAGGGATGTTCCTGAGATTTCCCCCCACTGTACTCCTGAATGAGTCCCTTTGTTTCTTATTGCTACATCTTCCTCTCAGTTGGTTTCCGCCTCTTACGGAGCCTGCTGGTGCTCACCAGAGCCCATGAGCTCCTTTGTGTCCTTGCCACCGTGTGTGTGACCTACATGGAAGTGATATACCTTTACTCTTTTTTCACCTTTGTCTACCAGCCACATGTCCCTGAGGTCCTGAATGAATGTGTGGAGCACCCGCTCACCTGCGCTGGGCTCCAAGGTGGTCCTCGTGCATTTAACCACTGAGACCGTGTGTGTGTGTGTGTGTGTGTGTGTGTGTGTGTGGTCTCACAGGTAGCATTACTTACCCTAAGCACAAGTAGAGTCTCAAATAACTTCCTAACAAAGGGTGTTCAGGAGGTAAATGAGCTCTAGCATGTCTGAAAAATGGTTTTGTTTAGCCCTCACATTTGATTTTAGCTAGTGAGGCTAACCTGCTAGTTGCCTCCAAATACCCATTTTCCCACTTCTTTCTTGCTAATAGAACTTCTTTTCTGTATATGGAGCAGCAATACAATTGGGCTAAACACTTGTTTTCTCAGACTCGTGGGTAGCCAGGAGGACCTACATGACATGTTTCTGGCCATTGAACCTCAGTGACAGCTGCTTGGGTTTCCTGGATAAACTTTGCTTTCCTAATAGAATAAAAGAGAACTTGTGCATGTGACACCACCTTCCTCCTGTCTGCAATGAACATGGGTGTGATGTCTGGAGCTGTAGCATTCACCTTGTGACCACGTGACACGAACTACAAGGTGGACTCACAGAGAAGCTAGTGCTAATACTGCCTCTGATTCCACCGGACAAACAAGCGATGCTTCCTTTGCTGAGACGACAGATGTCTTATTGGATGAGGAAAAATAGCCTCCTGTTTGTTGAATACACTGTAAGTCACACTTTCTGTTACAGATAGCATTTTCAACTGGCCCGGAAGTATGGAATTTTATGTTCAAAGTAATTTTCCCTCAGAATTTGAAGACTTTTCTCTGGTGTCTACTGGCCTTTGTTATTGCTGATGCCAGACTGACTCATGCTTGTTTTTTTGTGATTTTCTTTTAAACAGAAAGTTTTTAATGTTCTTTTTATCCTTGATGTTCAGATGTTTCTTAGTGTGCGTAGGTGTTAGTCTTTTAAAAATCCATCCTGCTTATCATTTGATGAACCCTTTCAATACGATGGCTGTGTCACCTTCATTCTGGAAAATTATTTTCTGTTTGGTCATTTCCTCCCCTTTCCTCTCTGTATGTTCTCTTTCCAGAACTCCTGATGGCAGATGCTGGACCTTCTGGATAGATCCTTTATATTGCTTGTCTTTTCTTCCATTTTATCCTTCTTTTTGTTCTATATTCTAGGATCCATTAACTCTTCCATTAATTTTTTAAATTCCAGCAATATTTTTAATGTCCAAAAATTCTTTCTTGTTTTTTGGTTCTTGTTTTCTGGTTCTTGTTTTCTCAGAGCGTCTTGTGGTCTGTGGATGTGGCATCTCCTAAAATACCCTGAGGAGCTTTCACTTGACAGTTATTTTCCATGTCCTGAATTATCTTTATTTTCTTTTGAGTCACTTTTTTTCCTAGGAATCTTAATATTTCTCTTGCAGCCGTAGTTTTCCTGCAACTATCTGGTATTTTCAGAATAAATACAAAAATCTTTAACATAGCCTAAAATGCCCTGTAGTGTCTTGTCCCCAACTACAGTTTCAGAAACATTTCTTCTAAATTTAATTTAATTTTTGGATTATGATACATACTACATACATAAGAGTGTATAAAACATACAAACATTTAAAGAATAATAATAATTCTAGGCTGGGTGAGGTGGCTCACATCTGTCATCCCAGCACTTTGGGAGGCTGAGGCTGGAGGATTGCTTGAGGCCAGGAGTTCAAGACCAGCTTGGGCAACATAGCAAGACCCTGTCTCCACAAAAAATAGAAAAATTAGCTGGGTGTGGTGGCAGAGGCAGGAGGATGAGTTGAGTCCAGGAGTTCGAGGCTGCAGTGAGCTATGACGATGCCACTGCACTCTAGCCCGGGCAACAGAGCAAGACCCTCTCAAAAAAAAAAAAAATTCGAATGCCCACATAATCATCCTCCTAATTAAGAAAGGGCGCATTCCCAGAACTGTGTGTTCTTCTGTATTCATACTCACCTCTCTCCCCAAGAAGAAATCACCGTTCTGATCTCTGCGACAATCATCTCCTTGTTTTCTCTTTAGTTTCACCATCTACACATGCATCCCTGTACAACATAGTGTTTAGCTTTGCCTGTGAACTGTGTGTAAGTGGCACCATATGGTTTGTATTCTTATTTCCTTTGTTCCATGGTATTTTGAGAGATTCTTTCAAGTTGATGTGTATCACTGGAGTTCATTCAGTTTCAATTCTGGATAAGAATCCAGTGTGTGAATATTCCAGGCTTTACTTGCTCAGCCTACTGGGTTTGGGGGCTATTTCCAGCTTCGGGTTTTTACAAACATTGCTGCTATGCACATTTAAAAACATATATTTTATTGCACACTTGCAAGACTTGTCCTAAGCTATGTCCCAAGGGGCACATTGCAGGGTCACAGATTATGCAGGTGTAAATTTACTCAGTAGTGCCAAACGGATTTCCAAAACGGTTGAATCCACTCTTATTGTCACCAGCAGCATATGAGAGTTCATACTGTCCCACATTCCTGCCAGCGCTTGCAAGAATTTCCTTTATCAGACTTTTAAACTCTTACTAATTAGGTGGGGGTGAAGTTGTATCTTGTTGTGGGTTTTTATTTGCGTTACTCATGAGGTTGAGCAACTTATCCATGTTTTGTTTTTTTTTTTTTTGTCACGTATGGTTCCTCTCTCTGCAGGGCCTGTCCAAGGCTTTGCCACCTTTCTGTGTCCCTGCATTTTGTTACAACTGATCGTCTGTCTTCCTAATTAATGCACAGGACTGTTTCCATCCTCTCCTTTGTCAAATTATGAGTGTTTTAAATATTTATTTTCCTTTTCTGTTCACTCTCTATATAGTCTTTTGATAAGGAAAGCTTGTAGTTTAAATGTAGTTGAAGTTATCAAATGTTTCCTATATGATTTATGCTCCGTTGAACATAAACAGATGTTTCTCCATCTATTGAGATGATCATATGTCTTTTTCCTTTCATTTTCAATCTGGTGAATCACAGTGACTGATTTTCAAATGTTAAACCAACCTTGCATTTCTAGACTAGACGCTATTTTATCACAAAGTATTATCATTTTTATATACTGCTCAATTTAGTTTGCTAATGTTTTGTTTAGGATTTTGGTACCTATATTTATAAGTGACATTGGCCGGTAATTGTACTGTATTCGTCATAAAAAGAATTGAGAAATATTCCCTCTTTTTCTATTAAGTGGAAAAGTTGGTGCAGGACTGGAATTATTTCCTCTTTGAATAACTTATAGGCGAAGACTTCTGGGTCTGAGTTTTCTTTGCGGGAACATTACTGATGCCCATTCAGTCCCTTTAGTGATGGGGAGGTCAGATGTTCAGTTGGTGCCAAAGGACTTCAGGTTGCAAAAGTACCAAAATAGTTTCATACCAGTTGGTACATGGCCACCACTGCCAGCCTGTAGGTGTAATGACTGCCTCCAGGGCTGCCCCAGATCCCCCGGACCTTCTTATGACACATAAATCACAGAATTAGCGCCTGGACAGCCAGTGCCTCCTGGACCCTGCTCAGTGCTAAGGCCAGAAAGTGTTTTGAATGGTCAGTGACCGGTTATGAAACACTCTGGTACTATGAGCAGGATGGTGCTCATGCAAGTTTTCTCTTTATCTTGAGTCCATTTTGGTAAGTTACAGTTTTCTAGGAATTTGCCCATTTCATTAAAATCTTCATGCTATTGTAATAAAGTTATTCATAATATCGTTATTTCAGGCTTTTGAAAATTCTTGAGATTAACTTTTTGTAATTATTCTATGTATCTCGAAAAGGAAAGTATTTTACCATGGAAGACACAGTGTTCTACAAAATCCAACAAGTTTATTAAACATGTTCAAATCTCCTATATCCTTACTAAATATTTTTCTGCTTGTCCTTCCAATTACAGAGGGATGTGTGTTAAAATCTCCCACTGTAATTGTTGATTTGTCTATTTTTCAGTGTAATTTTTACATTTTAAGGCTATGGTATTTTCATACAAATTTGAAATCGTTCTATTTTTCTGAAAAATCGGATCTTTTTCATTATGAATTGACCTTATTTATCTCTAGTGATTTGCCCCCAATATTAAAATAGCTCCGCCAGTCTTTTTTTGCCAGCATTTACATGCTATTTCCCCACGTGTTTACTTCTGACCTTTTCTTATCCTTATGTGTTGGACCTGTGTCTTGCAACTGTCTCTTGTAAACTGCATCTAGCAATTTTTGCAGTCTGATAATCTTTGTTATTATAATTACAACATTTAGTCCACTTGCATTTATTGAATTATAGAACATTTGAATTTATATCTGTCATCTAGTTGCCCTCTAACAATTTTGATAAATATACACGGCATTTCCATTCTTACAGTATTTATCCCAGTAATAGCAACTTGGATTCTTTTTTGTTTGTTTGTTTAGAGACAAGGTCTTGCTTTCGCTCTGCTGCCTAGGCTAGAGTGCACTGGCATGATCATAGCTCACTGTAACCTCAAATTCCAGTGATCCTCCTGCCTCAGCCTCCCAAGTAGCTAGAATTACAGGCATGCACTACCATGCCTAGCTGATTTTTAAATTTTTTCGTAGAGATGTGGACTGGCTGTGTTGCCCAGGCTTGTCTTGAACTCCTGGCCTCAAGTGATCCTACTGCCTCAGCCTCCCGAAGTGCTGGAATTAATTCACGCGTGAGCCACCACACCTGGCCAACAACTTGGATTCTTACCTCATCAAAGTCTAAGTGTATTTGATATCTACCTCCACCTTCCTCCTGATGAATACAGGAATCTTAAAAACTTAACTCCATTAAAAACTTAATGCCATTGTCATTGTGTATTTTAGTTCTGTTTTTATCCAGAAGACATTGTTATTGTTTTACATTATCAATGTTTTTCATTCATTGTTCTTTATTCCCTATTACATGAGACCTCTGGGATTAGCTTCTTCCTGCCTGAAGTTCCTCCTTTGCAATTTCCCTTAAGGAGAGTCTGCTAGTGGCAAACTCTTAAGTGAATGCCACTATTTCACACTAATTCTGGAAACATAATACGTACCTCCTACTAGGTACACACTTCTTGAAAGATATTTTCACAGGATTATATGATTCTAGGATGATAGTTTTCTCTCTGGTTTCTGTTGCTTTTGATAAAAAGGTGTGAATCTATTGTTTTTCTGTGTGCCAGACAAAGGCGTTTGGATTTTATTCGCAGGGGAACAGGGAGCTCCGGAAAGTTTTTAAGCATAGGGTGGGCAAAGATCAGACGGGATGGCAGTTCCGAGAGCAGGTCGTTGCTGTCCAGAGAAACGATGAGGCATGAGCCCGGGCCGGGGGGAGTTGAGGTCAGGGAGCCAGGACTCAGATCGCCGGAGGTAGCGGGAAGGAGCTAGAAGGGGCAAGAAGGTTCGGTCCTCCGTGAGGGTGAAGAGGGGGCCGGGCGCGGTGGGGGATAACGACTTGTCTCGGACCTCAAGATCCATGCATTCCACAAATGGTGAGCACCTACTCTGTCCCGAGTACCAGGCACGCGCGGGGGACGGGGATGGCCGGGCAGAGGAGCAGCAGAACCCGCCCCCGCGGGCACCTTATCCTGCAGCGGCCGCGCCCGCGCCTGGCCCGAGCGTCTCGCGGCCGTCGAGGTCCGACGGAGGGACGCTGAGGCGCCTGCTCGGCACACACCAAACCACGCCGCTCCGGAGGGCAGAGTGGGAAACCTTTTCGGTCTCGACCCCCAACAGCCCGAGGGTCAGCGGCCAGGGCGGCGTGGTGGGAGGCGCAGCAAATGACCTGCGCTTCCTCATCTGCCCTGCTCGGGCCCTGCCGTTGCGGCCCCTCAAAGCTACCGGAAGATCATAGGAATCGCGTCTTGGTATCGCAGATCATGTCTGGCCCCGGCGCCCAGCGGCGAGAGGGTGCGCGCGGGCGTCCGCCAGGTGCAGACCTGCGCTAGCCAAACACTCGGCCTCGCCCCGCGGCCGACGGCACCCGGCGGGCGGGGCGGGGCTTCGGAGGGGCGGGGCCCCGGGCGAGGGGGCGGAGCTAACCGCAGGGCGCGAGCTCAGCCCCGCGGCCGTCCGGCCGCGCGCTCCCGCCCCGCCCCCACCTCCCGCGCGCGCGCGCGCGCGCGCTGGCGAGGAGGAAAACGTTGCGCAGGTTCAAAAATGGGACGTCGGCGGCGTGAGGCAGCGCGAGGGGGTGTGCGCGCGTGCGCGTGCGCGTGCGCGCCGGGCCGAGGGTGACTGGGACCCCGCCGGCCCCAGCATCGCGCGCCGCAGCCGCGGCCCCGCAGCTCCGCCCCCGGCCCGGCCAGGCCCGGCCCCGGGCCCGCTCGCCCGCTGCCCCGCATGGAGCTGTCAGCCATCGGCGAGCAGGTGTTCGCCGTGGAGAGCATCCGGAAGAAGCGCGTGCGGAAGGTGAGGCTGCCCGGGGGCGGCTCCCGGGACCCCAGCGAGGTCCTCTCTCGTCCCCAGCACAGCCCCCTCCGCGCTGGGGGCGAGGGGGAAAGTGTGGCGAGGGACCCAGGCAGCCCTGCGCTGCAGGGCCGGTCTCCCCAGCTCGTGCCTCAGTTTCCCTGCCACCGTGGGGCAAGTAGAATAAAAGTTGTCGCCCCGGGATGTTGGGGACATCTAAGCCCGCTTGAGCTGGAAATTAGGAGCGGAATGTAGGCACCCTGAGCGCCATCATCCCTGGTCCCCCTTTCATTCTAAATATGGGGAGACTGAGGCCCAAGTTGAAGTCACTTGCCTAGTGTGTTTAGTGTCAGAGCTGGGTCTTGAACTCGGGACTCTGGACTCTTGGCACCAAGTCCTTTGAAGTTGGAGGCAGAGCTTTGGAAAAGTCTCCTCTTGCCTCTGAAGTTTTCCTGCTGGACTTTGACCTTTTGTGATCCCTACCCCTTACACACAACACCCCTCCACAGCCCTTGTCGCCCGCCAACCCCCCCCCCCCCCCCCGGCTGTGGGGCATCCTCAAAGCTCCTCCCCCTCTGTCTTTGCCTTGACTTACAGTCTGCAGTTTAAGGAGACATTTGTTACGCTGGGTTCAGGACCCAGCACCTCAGAGCTGGACTTCGGTTGTCCCAGACTGATGTCTACACTTCCTGTGCACAAGTTTGCCGAGTGGGCTCACCCTAGACTGGATGTTGGGCTTGGGGAAGTCCTGGAGGAAAAGTTCCTCTCCTGGCACACATCACTGTCCTTTTCCCTTGTCTTCTTTCTATGGCCCCTTGGGAAGCTCCAGGGTGCAAGATGGGAGGGGCCTGAGTGTCACCTCATCCCATTTGACAGAGGCAGAAACTGAGGCCCAGGCAGGGAAAGTGGCCTGCTCAAGGTCACGCAGCAAGTTAGAGGTAGAGGTGGAGCAGGAGCTCAGGTGGGCTGGTCACCAGCCCATCTTCTTACACGGAGAAGACTCAGTCGTCGAGTCTTGTGCCAGGGATGAAGGGCAAGGTGGGTCCTGAGCATCTTTTCTTCCCCCCAGTTTGACTTGGGGTTTAGCTCTGTCTTAGGGCTGGGGCCGCCCTCCTCCTCCTCCCTTCCCCAGGGTTTCCTCATCTTAAAAGAGGACTAATGTATGCCACGAAGCTCAGTGTTTTCCAACTAGCGTAGCCTGAAGCAGGCACAGCGATGAACCGCCACCCGCATCGGAGATGGGCGATGGAGGATCATCATTCCTTCAGCCAGTCACGCAAGACATTTATTGAGGACCTGTCGTGTACTAGGCACCATTCTGAGCCCCAAGGATATATCCCTCAGAGAGCTGGCGTTCTGCAGAGATGCACAGTGAATGAGAAAATACAGACAGATGCCTGTGTGCGCTGCAGAAATAGAACTGTAAGGTGCCAGGGAGGGACAGCATCAGAAGAAGTAGCCAGAGAAGGCCTCTGGAGAGATGCCTTATTTTGGTCTTAGTGTTCCGGTGTGGAGGGGCTTCCCGCACTGAATGGAGGTGGACCTTAAACTTTTAAAGGCCCCCTGCTGGCTGTGAGCAAGGGAGGAGCCTGGCTCTGCTTCCTAACAACCACAGGGCTGACCATGCTTTCTGTAGGTGGAGACTTTGTCAGTCTTCTGTGGGGTCCTGCCAGGGTCTTTTGAGTTGAGAGTTCTAAAGTCACTGGCCTGTTGCTTCTGGGCCAGGGGCAGCCTCTCCAGAGACCCAGCTCACAGGGAGGAGAATCCAGAACACCCCAGAGAGGAATTTTCTAGGATTTGGGGAGTTTTCCAATCTAAAAAGGAAGAGTTATGATCTTGGCACTGGGACTCTACAGATCTTTGGCCACACATGCATGCCCCCATGTGGTCTCAGTGTCCCCATGTGTGACAGAAGCTCCCAGCTTGGGCCACAGGAGCCTCAGGGCTGTTTGGCGCCAGGTGCTCTCCTGTGTGCTGTTAGGGAGGGCAGACTGGAGTGGTCTTGCAGCAGCCAAAGTTTGGGTTCTCTGGGTTTGTGAGGATCTGGTGGGGGTCCCTGGGTTGTGTTTGTGTGTTGGGGAACACCTGTCTGCAGAGGGGATTTGGGGCTGAGGTCCTTTGGGCGTGCTGTCCCGCCAGTGGTTGTAGGGACAACTGTGGGTCTCACTGTGTCTGCTTCTCTCTCTCCGCAGGGTAAAGTCGAGTATCTGGTGAAGTGGAAAGGATGGCCCCCAAAGTAAGGCTCCTTTGTGTCTGTCTGTCTGCCTGTATATCCATCCCCATGCCTTTTTCCCCCTCCCCTGGCTAGCTTTTAGCTCCAGCTGCTCTTGTAACTGGGCAGATGACCTTGATTAGATCATCCTCTTCTCTGGGCCTCAGTTTCTCCTCTGTTAGCTGAGGGGCTTGGAGCACAGGAGGGTCAAGGTGGGTCTCCAGTTTCTCTTCTCACTCTGCCCCCTCAGTGTTGGGACTCACCTTCTGCTTGCAGCCTCCCCTCTCCTTCCTTCTCTCCCTCCCTCTACTTTTCCTGGAAACTGGGAGGTGAAGGCCCAGCATCGCAGCACCAGAGACGGTCCCTGGTCAGAAGGAGGGGCCCGACCGCAGCAAGTACAGTGCTGGGTGTGCGAGACGGGAGTCCAGCAGTGGAGCAGGAATCCTCACTGCCAGGTAGTTAGGAGCAGAGTCTGAGTCCATCTTGCCCGTAGACGGCACTTTCCAATCTACAGAGCAGGTTCCCATACAGCCTTGTGAGGGAGGTGTGCACCTACTCTCTCAAGATGATGAGGAAATAGGCTCAGAGAGGGTAAGCAGCTTGCCTTAGGTCACACAGCAAGTAGAGGCAGAGCTGGGACTTTAACTAGGCCTTTCTATCTTAAGGTACCTCCTCTGTGCCTCCCAACCTCCCATCTCAGAGTAGGGGGCAGGGAGGTCAGACCTCTCCTGCTGAGGCCCAATCAGGAACTGGTCACCAACTAATCACCTCCCCGCAGGGAGTTGTTGGGAGGGGGAGGGAATGAGCTAGTCTTGGGGCCTCCTCATTGGTCTGTGGGTGCCCCACCCCCTGCGATGCCTCCTGGAGACTGACTCCTGGAAACCCCCTGTGCCCAGAGCCTCTGCCATCAGGGGCAGGGGCTTTTTGCTGTGTTGGTGTTGGGGGCTGACCTGGTACTGGGTCCTGGGGCATTCTGGGGGGTGGTAGGAGAGACAGCAGAGGGGAAGACAGCCCATAGTGCCTCAGCTTCCCTCTATGCAAAATGAGTTCAGGCCCTGCTCCTGCTTGGCTTTGTAGGGTAAAAGGCCTGGGCACGTGTTCAGGGTGACCCACAGGCATCCTGATGACTGGGGTCGGTGGCTGGCATGTAGATAATATGGTGCTCCACCCTCACTCCCACCGCCACCCCTGTTCTCCCTCCCCAAATACCCTTGGGGGCTGAAGGAGGATCCCCTCCTCCACTGGGCTAATCAGAGGTGGTATACGGGCTTGGGTGAAGGGGGCAGTAAAGGGAGCTGCCCAGAGTGGCAGCAGGAGCACCAAGTCCCTGGGCATGTCCTGTTAGCTTCTGTGCCAGGAAAGCAGCACGTGCGAGCTGTGGTCACCAGCTTGTTGGCCTTCAAGGCACTGCTGGCTGTTTTCCTCCTCTGGAGACTCCATCCTCTGGGGGATTTCCTTCTCTAATCAGAGCCCCTCGTTAATGAAGAGTTCCTAGATGCAAATACATCTGCCGATCAGAGCTTCAATCAGGAGGGAAGGAACTAGGGCTCCAAGAGCAGAGTCCCTTGATGTTTCTGGTGGCCTGTGCCCCTGGCCCAGGGGCCCATTGGTTTCTTAACATGCTGAGACCACCAGCTGGGCCCTCAGGACTGCCTCTTGTGACCCCTTGGGGTTCTGGAAACCCTGTTTGACCATATGACCTGGGGATACCTTCTGTCCCACCGCCTGGCCGCCCACCCAACAGCTGTGAGCCCTCGGGTTTTCCCCAGCCAGGAAAGGGACCTTAGGGTCCCTTTCATCACATAAGTTCAAAGTATCCTTAGAAATTATTTAGATCAGTCCTCTCATTTTTCAGATGGGGAAACTGAGGCCCAGAGAGGGGTGGTCATTACAAGGATATAACTGACAACGCCATGCAGTGTGGTGCCCACTTCATGCCATCCAAGGTGCCACCGTGGTATGGGCGTGAGGCAGGCATGGCTGCCAGCCATCCCCTCCTTACTTGGGGGAAAACAGAGGTTCAGTCCCAGGAGAAGCAAGGGAGCCAGGTGTCTTTACTTCCCCTCCTCAGGAGCCTTGCTTGGAGAAGAGGCTGAGACAGAAGGCAGGAGTAGGCAGGACTAGTAGGCTGCACCCTCCAGGCCTAGGAGCCTTGGCTGGGCAGTGCCAGCCTGGGCTGGGGGAAGTGGTTCTGCTCAGCAGCCCCCCTCCTCACCTCTGGGCAGGGGGACTTATGTCAGTAACAATAAAAGTAACCATTCTCTAAGTGAACACTCACCTGTGCCGGGCCCCTGTTAAGCCATTATATGCCTTGCCTGTTTTCTGTCCCCAACAGGCAAATGGCTGCCCTTCCTCCCCAGCAGACGTGGCAGAGGGCTCTCTTGCTTCTTCTGGAAGGCACAGCAAATGGCACAGGGCGGGCAGGGGGTGTTAGATTGTCAGCTACAGGTGCTCCCTGCATCTCAGAGACCCTCCAGATACCCACTCTCATTTCAGCATGCCCAGGACCTGCTGTTCCCCCTTTGGGAATACCTTCCTTTCTTCCCTACTAGTGAATGCGACCCCATGTTCTAGGAAGGACTGGCTCCATGAGTCTTTAGTAATGATATCAGTGGCACAGCAACAACCAGGCTGCCAATCAATAAGCCCCCATTATGAGCCAGACATTGGCCCATTTAATTGCCTCTTAACACCCATTTTACAGAGCGAGACACTGAAGCCCACAGCAGAGAAGGAGTCCTTGCCTAGGGTCAGACAGCTGGGAAGATTTGAACTACCTGAGCTCAGGCTTGTGGGCCTACCCCTGTGATACACAGCCAGGTCCACCAAGGTGATCAGCGTCTGTTGGCCTTTGGCCAGTTCAGTGGGAATTGCTCGGGCTTTGCAGCCAGACCATCCTGCCTTTGAATCTTGGTTGTGTGGATTTACCAGCTGTGTGACCCAGGGCAAAGCCTTCAACCTCTTTGTACCTCCATTTCCCCATCTGTAAAATGAGGCCTGGCCCCATAGGGCCCTGCCGAAGACCACCTGAGACAGGATAAGACTCATTAACACCCTGCCAGGGCAGAGAAGGACCTTATTCCTCCTCTGAGGCTGGGGTTGGGAGTGGCACACTTTTGCACACTCCAGGCTTTTGCAATTGATTTAATTCACGCTTATTTGCTTTTGTTATGTACCACACTGGTGGAAGTGCTTTACTTTACGTATCTCCTCCTCACAACAACTCTCAGCAACAGGGATGGTTGGTAGCCCCCGCTTTAGGATGAGGCCGCAGTGACTCACTTGAGCAAGGCCGCACCCCACCGTCTGGACCTGAGCCCGATGCGGTGCTTCTCGTTTGAGAACTTTAAATTACAGGAGTAAGGGAGGGGCCCTGCGGGTCCGTGGGCGGTTCCACCGGCCCCAGCTCCGCAGCGCGCCCCGCCAGGCCGGCTGGGGGTGGAGGTCCTCCGCCCGCTGGCGCCCCTGCCCCTCCGTGCCCGGTCCCAGTAGAGTGGGACCTACGCAGCCCCGGGCTGAGGCCTGGCGGCCCGAACTTGTTTACCGCGCCGGGGGCGGGGCGGGCGATCACGTGGCCGTGTTTATCTCGGAGCCGGCGCGCGCTGTCCCCGCCCCCGTCCCTTGGTTGGCCGGGTAATCCCGGCGCGCACCGCTGCCCGTGCGTGAGTGCGCGCGCGCGGCCGCCCGGGGGCGGGGCCCTCCGTCTCCTCCCAGGGGCGCTCTGCAGTCCTCCGCCCGGTCCCCGGTGTCTCGCGGCTGTGAGCTGCGCGCTCCCTGCCTACCTGCGCCGGCCTTCCTCGTGCGGCGTCCACCTTGCGGGGCTGTGGTCCGAGAGGTTAAGACCCTGTGCAAGGCCCTCACATCCCCCAGCGCAGAGCCGGACCAGGCCCCCGGCTGCCCCGTCTGAGCCGGTCTGACTCTGTTGCCGCAGACCCCTTGTGCACCGGCTGTGTGCCAGGCCCCGGCCAGACCCCGAGGACCGGGGCGGTCAGGCAACGCTGCTCTCCTAGGGTGTCCCCCGAAGGTAGAGGGTCGCTGAGAGCCAAACTGAGACCCCTTCCCGGCTCAGTGCCTTGGGCAAGTTGCTTATGCCTCTGTTTCTTCATCTGTAAAATGGGGGTAATAATTTAAGAACCTACCTCGTCAGAGTACCATGAAGGAGGCACCAGTTCCTAGTGGTCGTCCGTGCACCTGCTGTCTTGGTGGCGGTTGTGCTTCAGATGAGGAAATTGAGGTCAGAGAAGGGTAGAGACTTGCCGGAATCACACAGCAGGTACATCGGCTGGAAATCGGCAGGCAGAGAGGACTAGCGCCGTAGACATTTCAGCGGCTAGAAAGAGGGTGAGGCCGACCATGCAGGAGGACACAAAATTCCCCTTCTCACTAGTTATGAATGAAGAGATGCAACTGCTGTTCGGGGGAGGAAGGTTTAGTCTCTGCCAGCCTCTGGTTGCTGATACTGTAGTTTGGGCTTCAGTTTCACTTTCAGCATTTCTGCAGGGGTGAGTGAAGGCTGCAGGGGCTTCCACAACCCTTCCCATTGGGGGGGCCCGCTGGGCCTGCACTGGGCACTTTGGGGAGGGGTTGGCTTTGCCTGCTGGGGCGCCGCTGGATCCATCCATAGTTATGGCCAAGTGCAACTGTAAGGCCCAGGGAGGCATCGGAGGGCAGGGCCAGTCCTGCTGGCAGTGGGACAGCTTGGGAGGGATGTCAGGGAAGCTACAAGGATCTGCCTCTTACAGGACGACTAGGAGTTCACCAGAGGGACGCTTTAAAGGCAAAGCAGGCACAGAGGAAAGGAGGTCTGGTGTGGGGACGTTGGAAGGGCCCGTACGGCGCTCAGGGCATGGCCTTCATTGTCATGTCCACAGAGCCCATGCAGGCCTGACACGAAGGAGCCGTGCCCACGTGTTAGCAGAAGAGAGGAGGAAAGCATTCTGTCCTCAGGCAGCTTGTTGCTCCAGATTGGACTGGTGTTAAGTATCAGAAGAGATGTCCCTGGTACTTGAGTTAAGGGCTTCAGCTCAGCAGAGCAGGAGGAAGCCGGGGCAGGCTCTGCCCTAGCCCCTCTGCTGCCGAAGCCCTCCCTGTACCCACTCACCTTCCTTCTTACCCAGAGAGCCTCCAGCCAGGATCAGAGAACGTTGCTTTGTTTTTGTGTATGTATGTATTTTACATACATGTATATTTATGTTTGTTTATACAGTCATGTTGAACTTAATGACAGGGATACGCTCTGAGAAATTCCTGCTTAGGCAATTCTGTCACGGTGTGAACAGCATAGAGCGTACTTTCACACACCTAGGTGGTGTAGCCTACTGCACACCTAGGCTGTACGGTGTAGCCTCTTGCTCCTGGGCTGCAAACTTGCGGAGCGTGTTACTGTACTGCATACTGCAGGGAATCGTAACACAATGGTGAGTGTTTGTGTATCTCTGTATACCTAAACATAGAAAAGATGCAATAAAAATACAGTATGAAAGATAAAAAATGATACACCTGTATAGGGCACTTCCCATGAACGGTGCTTGCGGGACTGGGAGTTGCTCTGAGTGAGTCAGCGAGTGAGTGGTGAGTGAATGTGAAGGCCTAAGTTTAAAAAGAATTTTTTTTACTCTTTTGTAATAACACTTGGCTTAAACCACAAACGCATTGTATGGATGTACAAAAATATTTTTTCTTTATATCCTTATTCTATAAGTTTTTTTCTGTTTTTAAAATGTTTTGGTTTTTTTTTTACTTTTAAAACTTTTTTGTTAAAAACTAAGAAACACACGCATTAGTCTAGGCCACACAGGGTTGGGATCATCCAAACATCACTAGGTGATAACAATTTTCAGCTCTATTCTAATCTTACAGGACCACTGTCATTTATGTGGTCTGTCATTGACCAAAACGTTAAGGCAGCACATGACTGTACTTATTTTTTTTATTGAAAAAATTTTATACTTGTACCTGTGGTGAGTGATCCTGGTTTTTCCATTTATGGAAGTCATAGTTAGCTTTTTAAATAAAAAAAAAATGAGCTGCTTTAAAAACAAATATTAAGTAAATAAAAGTGCAGGTGGAAGGAGGATGTGACAGGTGTCACCAAGGTGGTACCACAGATGGGTGTGCTCTGGGGCGGCTGCACTGTTGCCACCAGGTCCGCCCCAGTAGGGGAAGGCTCTCTGTAGCAATACCACGGGGCGTGCTGTAGGTCACTGGATACATAGCAAACACCTGCTGCATGCCAGGCCCAGAGACAAGGGAACTTTAGAGGTGGCCCTGGTATGGGGTGGGGTACAGATGTGTATGCTGAGGAGGGGGAAAGCAGAGGAGGCCAGGCTGGGGCTTGAAGGGTAGAGGGGACAGCAGCAGACACAGTGCGCTTACTAAACCAAGTGTGGCTCTAAACACTTAGATTAACGGATATAATCAGCACAAGGGTCCTTTACAGATGGGGAAATTGAGGCACAGAGCTGTTAAGTAAATTGCTCAAAGTCATACAGCTCGCTAGGGGCACAGCTGGATTTGAACCCAGGCATGCTGTCTTCAGAGCCCCATTCCTTACCACCCTCTCTCGCCTGCTGTAGGAAGGGTCCTCTGGGAATTACAGGGGCTTGCTCTCTTCCAGGTACCCGAGGGGCTCAGATGGATGTGGGTCTGATTGGGAGTTGGGCCCAGTCACGTAATAGTGTGGTACGAATGAGGGTAGCTCTGAGGTTGCTGGAGCCCTCAGGAGGCCCAAGCTAGGGTCAGCTCCTTGGAATAGGTGACAGTGACACCTTACCAGGATGGGGCAAAGGCCCGCCCGCTGTGGGCCCTGGGTCAGCAGCTGCAGGCTTTGTGGAGCCAGGTGGAAAAGGGCAGCTCTGACCTCTCGTTCCTCTCCCCAGGTACAGCACGTGGGAGCCAGAAGAGCACATCCTGGACCCCCGCCTCGTCATGGCCTATGAGGAGAAGTAAGGGGTCCTCGGCCTGCCACCGGGCTGGGCTCAGGACTGACTGCGAGGCTTCCTGGGGAGCCCGCTGCTGGCTCAGCCTGGTCATTGGGGGCTGGGTGGGGCATCTGACTGGGCAGTCCAGCCTGACCTGCACTGGGGAAAGCTGGTGGGCAGAGTCCCAGGGCAGCCGAGGGCCCTGGGTCCTTTTCCTGTTGCTGGTCACTTCCTTTACCCACCCAGGCCTCAGTCTCTCTGCTGTGAAATGGGCCACCCTGAATAGCACCCCAATTTCCCCAGGGTGAAACTTTACAGAGCCTGTAAGAGGTTTCAGTTTCGGTAAAAAATGTAAAAATGCTTCACAAAAGGTGCCCTATGTGTGAGAGGGTGGCCATATCAGTAATGCTGGTGGTGATAGGTCCAAGATAAGGTCTCTCAGGAGATTGTCTTACACGAGAAGGAAGGTCTGATGAAGTTCAGCAAAGGCTGGGGCAGGAGTGTGAGCTTTGGAGCCGGGATTTCTTTTCTTTTCTTTTTCTCGGAGAGTTTCACTCAGTCACCCTGGCTAGAGTGCAGTGGGGTCATCGTAGCTCACTGCAGCTTGAACTCCTGGGCTCAAGTGATCCTCCTGCCTCAGCTTCCCAAGTAGCAGGGGTTACAGGCGTACGCCACCATGCCTGGCTAATTTTTCTATTTTTCGTAGAGATGGGGTCTTGCTCTTGTTCAGGCTGGTCTCGAACTCCTGAGCTTGAGCAATCCTCCCACCTCAGCCTCCCAAAGTGCTAGGATTATAGGCATGAGCCACTGCATCCAGCCTGGAGCTGGGATTTCTGAGCTCCAACCTGTCCCCTTTGGCTACCTCCTAGCCGAGTGGCCCTGGGCAAAATCAGTGTCCCTCCCCGCTCCCTGCGGGGGTCTTAAGCACCAGCTGACTGTTGCCTTCCATTGCGTGTGCTCAGCCTTTCCACCCCCCTGCCAGAGAGCAGCCCCAGGTCCTCTGCTTCTCCCCGGCCCACCACACCTGCACAGAGTGGGACCATTTTGCAGAATCGTTTGTACCTGGCCCCCTACGGCAGCCTCCTGAGGCACGGATGCAGGTCTCACCGGGCAGATGAGGAAACGGAGGCCTGGCGGGTCAGGGGACCTGCGCAGGAGCCTTGCAACTGGGAACTGGCAGGACCAGGACTCAGCCAGGGCTCCTGACTCGGGGGCAGGTGCTTTTCTGCTGCCTCTCGTTGCTGAATTCTCACTGCTTCTCCCCCAGGAGGCTTCCTGCCACTGATTCCAGGACAAGTTTTCCTCGTTCTTTCCTTTAAAAATCAGGGTGTCCCTGTCCCACAGCTTCTTTGCCTCCTGGTGCATGGTAGGGCCTTGGTCCAATGGGGCTGCTACATGTGGGAGAATCCTGGGGATGTCTCAGAGTGTGGTGAGCACTGCGGGGGCAGGTGTCAGGGCCTGGGGTAGACTCCTCCACCAGGTGTTCTTTCCTCTCTGCCCTGGAGACGGGAGTCCTGGAGGGTGTGGCTGCTCCTGCCCAGAGGACAGCCAGACACTAGAAATAGACACCATGGGGCTCCTGGTTTGTGCTGCGCTCAGATTGAGAGTCTGGCCCAAGGTCACACAACCAGGAAGGGGAGAGGGGTGGACTCCTGACTTCTGCATTCTTTCTGCTGTCCACGTGGCCTGTGTAGTGGGGCTACAGAAAGTGTGGATGGAGCTGAAACAGGAAGCAAAATGAAATGACTCTGAACCTCCCCACCACTTCTGGCACTGTTGTTTGGAGTCTCTGGTTGTGTTGTGTATGTTGTGTGTGACTTTATAAGCATCCTCAAGTTGTGCCTTGTGTTTGTGTGTTTTGATACGTGGGGAAGGCACCCAGCAGAGAGTCGGGCGTCTACTAGGCACTAATGCAGGCTAATTTTCTTCCTGTCCCCCGACTAGATGGTACAGACAAGGTAGGAGCCTGTCCTTTCCCAAGTTCGTATAGATCCCACACGGGGTGGGGTGGGGGGGGCAGTCTGGGCCGAGCTGCACTTGCAAAAGGATTTGCCGTTCTCATCCGCTCCCCTGGGACAAATTGGATTGACAGGTTTCTACTTGACTTTCTTAAGAGTAGAAACCCGAGCTGCAGTTTTGGAGCAGGGTCCCCAGCAGTGGGCAGAGCAGAGCCCTGATGTGGCCCTGGAGCCCAGCGATGGCTCACATGTTTTTGGAGACGCTGCATGGGTCCCGCCTCAGCGACTGAGACCAGTGCCCTCCCCGTTTGTCAGATGGGAACACAAGGGCCCTGGGAGTAGAGCATCTGACCCCATTGTTGTGGCCCCAGCTGAGCAGTGGGGAGGATCAGTGGATGGTCTGGAGGGCGTGTCCCTTTCCCTACAGGTAGCAGAGGGCGGGCGAAGTGGACGCCTTGGTTTTCCTTAGATGTCATCCGTGTTTCCTTTTCTTCTGCCGCCTGCTTCGCACCCCAGGGAGGAGAGAGACCGAGCGTCGGGGTATAGGAAGAGAGGTCCGAAACCCAAGCGGCTTCTGCTGCAGGTAACCGGCCTGCCTTTGCGCCTCTTCCTCTCCCTGCCCAGCCATAGGCCCCACCCCTGGGGTCCACCTACCCTCCCCAGCTCCGCCCAGGACACTTCGGGCTGGGCACTCAGTGCGTAAGCTGTGAGGGAAGGAGTTTAGAAAAGCCTGAACGTGGGGCTGGTGCCCAGGGATGACAGCCTGGGGGGGCGGTGCCGTGGGGGGAGGCGGGGTGGGCATGTGGCTAATAGAATCCTATAATTTCGAGAGCTTAGAATCTTGCTTTGAGAAAAGCTTGAAATCTTTGAGCTTTTTAATGCTCAAAATCCCCAGACACAAAATTGTAATACTTGAGAACCTCAGAAACATAAACTTTAGAATTGAGAAAACACAGGAGCCCAGAATTTTAGAAAAATTCAGGAATTTTAGAAAAAGAAACAGAGACTCTTAGAATTTTAGAACCATAGCCTTGGAATATGAGACTCCTAGAAACCTATCAGTGTTGCATGGGAAGAAACCTGCAGGGCCCCTTTTTCCAGTCTTCTGTCTGGTCTCTGCAACCTCCGAGGCTACCAACCTCTTAGGTCTCAGGGGTATTTTGCCGACTTTGGTGGTTTGCAGTGAAAAGTGAATGGGGTTTAAAGCAGTGTAGTTACAGGTTGAGCATCCCTAATCCAACATCGGAAATGCCTCAAAGTCTGAAACTTCTTGAGCGGCAACATGATGCTCAAAGGAAATGTTCATGTGATCATAGGCAAGTCTCTTCGCTTATAAAACGGTGATAACAATACCTGCTCTCCTTAACTTAAGAAGTCCTGCTAGGTAGGGTATTTGAAGCCAAAATATCAGGATTCTTGGTCTGTGTGCATGCGAGCCACACCAGTCCTCCTGGCCACTCCTTACTGTAGGCCACCAAGGCTTTCACCAGGCTGGGCCTCCCTTCTCAGTGAGTGTGTCTGTCGGGTTTGGTGTGAATCGGGTCTAGGAAGGGAAGTGACATCTGCCAGCCATGTGCATGCTAGGCCCTGTGTCTGGTGTGTTTCACAGATGAACACATTTCATCCACATGCCAAACCCACAGGGCAGACATATAAGTTACCTCTTGTGTGTAATGAATTACCTCTCTAACTTAGCAACTTAAAGCAATAAACATGTATTATTTCACATGGTTTCTGCGGGACAGGAACTCGGGAGTGCTTTAGCTGGTTCTTGCTGGTTCTTTAGTGGTTCCAGTGTGGGTTCCAATGAAGATGTCGGCGGGAGCTGCAGTTAGCCGGAGGCATGACGGGCTGCAGGCTCTGCCCCTGGGCGGCTGCTCATGGGAGGCAGTGCTGGCTGTGGTGGGCCCTGCATTGGGCTGCAGGAGTGTCCTGACAGTACGGCCACTAGCTTCCCCAGGGCGGGTGATCCAGGAGAGAGCACTGAGGGAAGAAGCCACAGTGCCTTTTATGACCTAACCTCAGAAGTCACACACCACGGTATTCCTCGTGGGAAGCGGCTGCATGAAGGTGTGAACTCCAGGAGGCGGAGATCCCTGGGGACCACCTTGGAGGCTGGTCACTACAGCCTCTTCACTGTTTCGCTGATGAAGATACTGAGATTGAGGGAGGCTAGTGGTTTCCCCAGGGTCACATGGCAGAAGCTGACTCTTGGCCCTGCGTCCCTTCCAGTAGCTGCAGATGTCTCATGATGAGGTGGTGAAGGACAAAGAAGAAGGTGCCTTGCAGATGGTAGAATTTACTGGGCTCCCGCTGGCCTGCCAGCAGGGCGGGAAGAGTGGTTTTGAATATGCTTCCTATGGGACCCACCTCCCAGCCACTGCAGTTTCCCCGGCCCCCCAGTTCAGCCCTCCTCCCATCCCCACAGCAACACACACCCCAGGAGCCGTGATGCCCCGAGCAGGCCAGACGGGTCATCTCTGCCCCCAGCTTGGAGGCGTTCGACCTCACAGGTCCCATCTAAGGTCTCACTCTCTTCCTGGGGCTCTTGGCCTCTGGTGACAGGTGGCAGTAGAAGGTACTGTCCCAGAGTGATCCAGGATCTCCCAACATCTTGGCACCAGGGATCTTTCTTGGATTCATGTAAATTCTCCCAAAGTCAGTAAGATAAATGCCCAAATTATAAACTCCAGCCCTTGAATGGAGATGAATGTGCCCTCTAGCTCTGTTTCACCAAAGGTGGGGTGGGTGTCAGCTGAGGCCTGGACCCCAGGGAGGGGGTGGCCTGGAGGGATCTAGGGGTGTGCCTGTGGAGTGCTGTCCCTCCAACTGGGTGACACGAGGTGCCCCAGGGCCGTGTGTCCCTTGGTTGACTTGCCCCAGGGTGCTCCAGAGCACAGCCTTTGCCCCTCTGCTCTCTGCCCTGCCCCACTTCTCCCCAGCAAGCAGCTCTTTCAGCTTTGGAGGTCCTTTAATGAGCACTGATGCCTTTCCTGAAATGAAGAACAACTCCTTCCTAGGTCGCGATTTGTTTCCCATTGGTCAGTCTTCAGTTTGTACCTTTGCGTACCCTTCTGCTGCACATCACAGGATAAGCCCTGTGGCCCCAGCCCCAGGGAGAGAGGCTCATCAGAGGGCCCTGGGGCCATTCAGGGGCCACTCTGGGCGCGGTGGGGTGCGGAGATGTCTGGCCCTGCCTGGCCCTGCGTGGGAGCTGGGAGGAGTCGCGTGGGCGGATGTGGGGCTCCGGTGGGAGGAGCAGCATGAGCAGAGGTGTGGCCGCGGGCGGGAGGCGGGGCTGACCCGAGCTGCCCTGGCTTGCCCCCGCAGCGGCTGTACAGCATGGACCTGCGGAGCTCCCACAAGGCCAAGGGCAAGGAGAAGCTCTGCTTCTCCCTGACGCGCCCACTCGGCAGCGGGAGCCCCGAGGGGGTGGTCAAGGCGGGGACACCCGAGCTGGTGAACAAGGGCCCCTTGGTGCCCACCCTGCCCTTCCCGCTCCGCAAGCCCCGCAAGGCCCACAAGTACCTGCGGCTCTCACGCAAGAAGTTCCCGCCTCGCGGGCCCAACCTGGAGAGTCTCAGCCATCGACGGGAGCTCTTCCTGCAGGAGTCACCGGCCCCAGACGTCCTGCAGGCGGCCGGCGAGTGGGAGCCCACCGAGCAGCCCCCTGAAGAGGAGGGTAAGGCAGCCCAGGCCCAGAGAGCCTCAAAGCGGGACAGGTCCCTATGGGTCATCAGGTCCAGAGAGTGCTGTGAGTGCTCGTGAGGCCACGGCGGGGACAGTCAGGCCTGGACGCAGGCCTGACACCTAGCCCAGAGCTCGCTCTTCCCTCCTGCTCTCGGTCAGCTGTGTCTAGCCTTGAGCCAGGCCCCGAGCTGGCTGGAGATGCAGAGGGGAGGACCTTGTGTGGGGGTGGCTGGGGGGTCTGCATGCTGCCACCCACTCCCACCTGCCCACCTTGTCAGCGCTGCCCCGTCTGTCTGTCTGTCTCTCATGGCTGCAGCGGAGACAGACCTGGCTGAAGGGCCCCCTCCCTGGACACCTGCGCTCCCCCCAAGTGAGGTGACCGTGACTGACATCACCGCCAACTCCGTCACCGTCACCTTCCGAGAGGCCCAGGCGGCTGAGGGCTTCTTCCGAGACCGCAGCGGGAAGTTCTGAATCACCGTTTTTTACTCTTCTTAAACTGTTTTCTTTTGGGCTTGGGGTGGGGACTTCCAGAGGTGGGGAGGGGTTGGGGGCAGGGTAATTATTTTATTTAAAAAAAAAAAACCCAAGCAGAAGAAAGGGGGAAGACCCTCCCACCCTTCCCCTTCCTCTGCGAGGGACTTTTACAGGGAGGCCTCCGGCAGGGGCTGGCAGGCCGGGCATCTCCCCAGGGCAGGACGGGGACAAGGCCACCTGCCTGGGACACCTCTGTCCTCATTCTCTAGAGATGCAGCAGCTGGCTCTGGGAGTGTCAAGAGCATTGGGAGGCCCAGCCTGCTCCCTTAAGTAGCCGCTTCAGCCATCTGGCTGGTTTCCCCTTCCCATTTTTTTGATTGGGTCTTTGTTTTGAACCTTCCACTCCAGCTTTGTGGTGGGCTGTGGAGGCTGGCTGTGACCAGAGTGACGGGGTCAGCAAGCAGGGGCAGGAGGAAGGGTTTGAGATTGCTGGGGCATGTGCCCTTCCCTTCAGAGAGGTTTCTGCCCTTCCCAGGGAGGAAGCTGCCAGCTGAGACCCTTCTGCTGAGAGCTCCACCCTCCCCATCACCTGGCCTGTGCAGAAACACTCACGTGACGCCCAGCCCCACAGGTGTGCAGTGTGTGCGTCCCACATGCACCATGAACGTGTGTGTGTCTACACACATGTCCACGTGGGCCTTGCAAACGTGCTTTAGAACCTGGCCAGGTGAATATGGGGTGATTCACAGCACTGAAGAACTTGCCACGACACCCCACACTCACCCCACCTTGCATGCACGTCACGTGATAGGATCTATCCAGACCTGGTTTGCCTGCAGCTGTCAGCAGAGGGCAGGGGTCTAGCCGTGGGCGCGATGGCATCTCTGCTCCACGGATGCAGATGTGGTTTTGTGGTCATACCTGGCTAGGTTGCAGGTGTGCAAGCCTCTGCCAAGTTGGGCCGATGTGTCAGCACAGCTCCAAGACACTAGGGCCCCGTCCTTCCTCCCCAGGGCGGGTTCTTGTTCTTTCTGACTCAGGTGACTTTTCAGCCCTTCTGACTCCCCTCTTCTTCTGCCCCCGCCTCCTACTCGGCCAACCCAGATGTGGTGTGGGTGTGGGCAGTCAGGGAGGGAGGGAGTGGCCCACCACCTTCTCAGGGCAGCCCCCAACTCCTGAACCATTCCTCCTTCCATTCTGTGTCCCTTTCCCATCCAACTTAAATGCCACAGCTGGGGCTGACCTTGTTTTCCTGTGGGGGGACCTCCGCCATGTCTTCCTGAGTTCAGGCTGCCTTGTACGGTTGGTCAGGCCGTGCACAAGCCCTGGCGAGGGGCTGTGTCTGCCAGGAGGAGGGGCGCTTGTTTTCTAGCTTGTACAAGGTACCCTGTGGGCTAGTAGCTTCCCTGCCAGTGAGGGGTGACTTTTCCCTCCATCCCAGTCCTGTAGGGGAGAAAAAGCCAGACTGGGGACACGAGGGGGGTGTGGAAAGGCCAGCACCCGTGTCCTCCTGCTGTTGTCAGAGTCAGGGTAACCCGAACTGGAGTGTGGCCGGACTTTGAAACCTGCCTGCCCTCCCCAGCGTTGTCCCCCAGCCCTGTGCTGTGTCCTCAGGAAGTCAGCAGGATCTCTGCTGAGGCACAGAGAGGGTGATTCTTCACCCACACCTCTTCCCCAGTTCCCAAACCAAAGACAGCCTGAGCCCCCTTTCTGTTCGGGGTACTCCGTTGGCAAAATTCCCAAACCCCTGATTCTCTCTCTCCCTGCTTCCTCCTTAATCCTTAGTTGTCCAGGGTCAATTCAGTGCTTCCACTGGGGCATGGTCCCCTCTGGGGTGACCTGATCACCCCCAGCCCAGGGAATTGAACCTAGAGGAACATGTGGGGGTGGGGCAGGAAAAGGAAGGGGCGGCGGGAATCTCACCCACTGGCTGTGGGACCTTGGGGCGGGGAAAGGGATGCTTGGAGTTGGGGGGGACTCTTCCAGGATAGGGGCCCCCAGCAGAGGTGAAGGTGGTGGAGTTGGGGGTCTCTCTCCAGCTGAATGTGTTGGCCTATGGCTTTGGACATGGCTGGCAGCTTCCAGCAGAAGTCACAGCCCCCATCCGCCGGGGGACATGGACCTCTTCCTGCTTCCTGGGCACTTTCAAAGAACTGTTTGTGCAATCTGTGGGTTTGTGGTTTCGGGGGGCTTTTTTTGTGGACGAGGCAGTTGTTTTTCTGTCTGTAGCAGCAGAACACATCTTTCCTCTTACTCAGCCCTTTGTGGCCCTTGGGGGAATCCTGTGGCCCAGGGAGGACTGAACTCCAGGGTGACCTAGAATGGGTGGACCAGAGATGCCCAGCTCAGGGCAGCATGTGGCTCATGGGCTGCTGTGAGCCAGGAGCAGGCTGTGGGCCTGCCTGTCCCCCGCCCCCCCGCAGGACAGGTGACTTCTGTGACATCACCTATCGGTGTGGCTGCACAGGCCTCCCCCCAGCCCGGAGTGTCCAAGTGGGGGCAAGGTAGACAGTGACCTCCCACCCTTGCTCCCATGGCCCCCCGCAGAAGGCCAGTACTCCTAGGGGTGGGAGGGGGTTAGAGAGCATCTGACCACCTGCCTTTCTTCCCCAGCCCCACCCCGTTTTGAATGTAGAGACCGGTAGGTACCTTTTCTTTTGCGGTGGGGCGGGTGGGGAAAACGCTCCTCTACCCCTGCGTGGCCACTTGCACTGTGTGGCCAAGCCCCGCCAGGCTCCAGGACTGTCACTGCTCTTAGGGGGATAGTCCCCAGTGCCAATTTCCTCCTCTCCTCTTGCTCCGGGAAGGCGCTAGGCTTCTGTGAGGTGGGTACGGTTTTGCTTTACAAGTGGCCCGCCCTGGCCTGCAGGTCTCAGCACAAGAGCGCTTCCTTTGCACAGACGAGCGCTGAGCTTTGTCAGACTCAATGAATGTATCCGGGAGGGGCGGGCCCAGTCGATCCGAGCACATGCCTTTCTCGAGCAAGCGTGCTGGGGAGAGCCAGCGGACGTAGAGCGCGGTTTTATTTTTGTACTGACATTGGTAAGAGATGTATAGCATCTATTTATTTAGATGATTTATCTGGTAAATGAGGCAAAAATTATTAAAAATATATTAAAGATGATTAAAAAAAAGCTCATGGACATTCGATCATTGCTTCTGATGGCGTCCCCGCTGTGCCGAGGAAAGAGCACCAGCCCCTGGTACCACCTGGGGTTTAGGTCCCAGGTCTGCTAGTCACTGACCATGATTTTGGACAAGTCATTTTGTTTTCTAAGCCTCATGGACATACAGTGAGGATAAACTGAGGTGACGGGAACCGGGAGTGTCACTGGCGGGGCCACGAGCCTGGTCTGAACAGTGCGCCCCCAGAGGCCTGGACATGCTTCTGACCTCTTCACCTTCCCTCCGCGTCCCCCCAGGCGTGTTCCGTTCTAGGCCCTCAGGGCAGTTAGCATCCCAGGTCTCTGCAGTCGCAGGGCTGTCACCTACTGTTTGTTCAGCCGAGCCTAGCACACCTGTGTGGACGCTGAGACAGATGATCAGAGCAAAGGCGTGAGAGCCGGGGGTGTCCCGTGAGCACGTCTGCATTCGGTGTAGCACTGGCCAGGGGCAGCCCGGGGGCTGGAGGGAGCGGGCAGGGCTGGCGGGCGGTGGGAGAAGAGTGACGAGGCGGTTGCAGCCTTCCAGACGGAGGTGGCGGTGGCGACGCGAGGGCTGTGGCAGTGTTGGTGAGAGAGAGAAGTGGATAGCCTGGGGGCATATGTAGATGGGGAATCGTCAAGATGTGGCCGATTTGCTGAGAGGGCAGGGAGGTGTCAACATCCTGCCTGAGTTTCCAGTTTGGGCATCTGGGAGATGAAGATATGGATGGAGGCCAAAGGAGAAGCAGCAGGTTCTGAAGCGTCTTGACTTGGCCACCCTGAAAAGCAGAGCCTGAGACAAGGATTTTCTGCGCAGGGAGTTTATCTGGGAGGTGATCCAAGGAGCAGAGGTTGGGGTTAGAGAATGGGTCAGGGATGGAAGAAAAGTCTTTACAGGGGTTTATTACTGAGGCCACTTTCATGGGCAGTTGGGATGTGATTCTGCCTGAGGCGTCTGCAAGTGTCCCCCAGAATTGTCCCCTCTCAAAGCATGAGGGTGGGAGCATTATCCCTCGAGCGTGCCCCTCCTGAGTTGAGTGTTGCTCTGGATGTGCTAACCGCCACCCCCATCTTCCAGGCATGGCGTATGCCAGCTTCCACCTGTCTGGCACCTCTGTTGTACTGGAGGAGCCTGGGGTAGAAAGTGAAGACACGTTGCCAGTGGAAGCCCACAGGGAACTAACCGTCCACCCCACCCACCGCTGAAATTAGTGAGGCCGAGAGATGCGTGCCCAGGAGGGGTGCTGGAGGTGTCTGGTACAGTCTACCCCATGCACTGCTGTGCTTTGCCCTTTTTTTTTCCATTAGCGACAGGGTCTTATTCTGTCGCCCAGGCTGCAGTGCAGTGGCACGATCATAGCTCACTGTAACCTCCAACTCCTGGCTCAAGCCATCCTCCCTCCTCAGCTTCCCTGGTAGCTGGGCCTACAGGTATATGCCGTGATGCCCAGCTAACTTTTTATTTTCTGTGGAGACAGGGTCTAGCTGTATTGCCCAGGCAGGTCTCAAACTTCTGGCCTCAAGTGATCCTCCCGCCTTTGCGTCCCAAAGTGTAGGGGTGACTGGAGTGAGCCACTGCGCTGGGCCGTGCTTTGGCCATTCTTCATAATCCGTCCACTCTTTCACTGAATCCTTCACGAAGTGGCCAGTTCCCGTCTCTAGGAAAGACTTCACACCTGGTGGTTGGTGGGGTGGACTTCAGTCCTCAGTGGGGCAGCTGGCCCCGGGCTGTGACTGATACGTTTGCCACCCCTCCTTCCCCACCTGCCCGCTGGCTGGGCCAGACTCACCCCGGAAGAGGCTGGGCCTGAGGACTTGCCCTTGTCAGCTCAGGCCGCGGCTGCTGCGGTTGCCTTTGCAGTCACCACTGGGCTTGGACGCACCAAGAGACGACTCTCACGTCACAGGGTGGACAAGGTCAGTTAACCTCGTTGATTTGGTAACTACTTTTTTCTTTTTGCTCACTGATCTACTACTGGCTCCAGGGCCCAAAGTGACAAGGTGGTAGTTGTAGCTTCAGTTTCCGAGGACTTTGTGACACCATCCCCTGGTAGAGGTGTTCCCTGCCCTCTCCTCTCCCAGGCCTGATTTGCCGTGGTGCAGAGCACAGTTGCTGCAAGTGGCTGAGAAGGGCTGATCCAGCTCCCACCTTGGTTCTTCCTGGACACAGCACCACCAGTTCAGCTCATTCACTACGTCCTGCGGGACGGTGCCCCAACTCCATGGGTGTCGGACCAGGCTGGTGCTGTAGATAAGCTTTAGTGGGCAGCTCCGTTGTTCCATTGGGCTGGCAGCTTCTGGGTGGCACGGTATATGGCAGGACAAGTGCATCCCATGGCCAGGCACATTATTGTGCTTCCTTCACTATAAAATGGGTCCCTTGATCTAACACTGCATTCCACTGGGTGCAGTGGCTCACACCTGTAGTTCCAGCAACTCGGGAGGCTGAGCGGGGAGGATCACTGAGCTAGGAGTTGGAGGTTATAGTGAGCTATGATGACGCCACTGCATTCCAGCCCGGGCAGGAGAGCAAGACCTTGTCTCTAAAAACTGTCAGCAGTTAAACATCAGAAAATGGAGCCAGACTCCTCCTTACAGCATCTCCACCCCACAATGGGCTGTTGTCAGGCCCAGGTTTCCAGAAGCATCTCGGCAGTGCATGAGGATGGCACCAAGTGTCCTTGTCAATCCAGAGTCCCAGGTAAATGCTCTCATGCCAACACCTTCCCCCTTTTATTTTTACACTCTACATCTCAAACCCTCTGGCTGGGCACGGTAGCTCACGCCTGTAATCCTAGCACTCTGGGAGGCCCAGGCAGGAGGATCGTTTGAGCTTGGGAATTCAAGACTAACCTGAGCAACACTGAGACCCTGTCTCTACTAAAAAAAAAAAAAAAGAAAGAAATTAGCTGGACAACTAAAAATATATAGAAGAAAAAAATTAGCTGGGCATGGTGGCACATGCCTGTAGTCCCAGCTACTGGGGAGACCAAGGCAGAAGGATTGCTTGAGCCTAGAGTTTGAGGTTGCTGTGAGCTAGGCTGATGCCACAGCACTCTAGCCCGGGCAACAGAGTGAGACTCTGTCTCAAAAAAAAAAAGAAGTCTCTAACTTTCAAAACCCACTCCCATCTGTGTTCCCGAAGTTCGTGCCGGTATGAGGGCTGTCCAGAAAGTATCCAGCCATTGCTAACATGACAAGAGCATATTCTGTGGCTGGGTACTTTCCGGATGGTCCTTGCACATGTCAGCTAGACCTTGCAGTTCTTTTGGTGAGTAAGTTACTTCCTTACGGAGAGCACATGCTTCCTTGCTTGGCCTATGCTGAAATAACGGGAAGAGGTGACTTTTTAGGAGGAAAAGAGGAATCTTTTATGCCTTGGCTGAGGCCTTGTCTCTAGACAAAGGGAGGCTGCTTGGGGAGGAGGCAGCTTCCCACGCCAGCTGGGAGAGTTGGAGGGTTCTGGTGTTTCTGTTTCCCAGACTCTACTCCAAATGTCTCCATGCCAGAGCTCGGGGTTCTGCACCACCCCCGTCAGGGCCCCAGTTCGAGCACAGGGCACTGTCACCGCTGTGTTCAGTCTCCTTCGCAGCCCTGCCACCCTCACGACCAGATGTTGGGCCTGGTGGTCAGCAGAGCATGCCTGTGGCCAGGGGACATTTGGAGCTCTTTAAACACTGTCCTATGAAAAACATTTTCAAGACATGAAATAGATATGAAAAATAACTATTTTCTAAAACAGCCTAGTGAGAAGGGGCCTCCTGGCTCTCACAGCGTGGCCTGAGTCGATGTCGGCTGATGTGAGCTTGCCGTCGTCCTTCCTGCTGCTTTCACGTTGAGCTGACGTCACCATTCGAGGGCTGGCGCTATTGCACATCCCGCAGCTTCGTCCTTCTGTGTCCCTGTCCGGTTTACCACAGGTGCGCTGAGGCCGCAGCACAGCAGGGACTGCACTCACCCCACTTTCCCCAGTGTGGGGGTCCTTGTAGCTGTCCCGCCGCTGGGGATCCGGCTCTCAATCACATCCTGAAGATTGGATTCAAGGCCCATGTCCGGTACCTCTGTCCTGGCTTCGGTATCTGTGAGGGGTGGAATCGTGTCCCCCTAAACTCACATGTTGGAGTCCTGACCCCCAGTACCTCAGGCATGACCCTCCTTGGAGATGGAACTTTATAGGGGTGATCAAGTTCAAGCGAGGTCATAGGGTGAGCCCTACTCCAATGTGACTGGTGTCCCTGTAAAAAAGGGCAATGTGGGCAGAGGCACACACCGTGGGACGGCCACGTGAGGACACCGGGAGAAGACGGCCATTCACACACCAAGGAGAGAGGCCCGGAACAGAGCCTTCCTCACACTGTGGCGAGGAACCAGCCTGTGACACCCTCATCCGTCTTCCAGCCTCCACAGCCGCGAGAGAACGACTTGTGTCTCGGGGGGGGGGGGGGGGGGGCGGGGGGGGGGGGGGGGGGGTGGGCGGGGGGTGCTTCGGGCTCCAGGTCCGGGCACAGATGGGGGGGGGGCGGGGGGCGCGGCCGGAGCTAACCTCGCTCGCTGGAGCTGTCCTGGGGCCAGAGCCGGGCGACGTCCGGGTCCGGCGCCGGCCGTGGTGTTCTGG